>JAOWCC010000699.1:0-229727 GCA_030867875.1 Actinernus sp. WN-2022 | reverse complement strand
ATCTCTCCGTTTGAGAATTTTACGGCACATTGAACGTTTTTAAGATTAGCTCGCGGTCAGGATTCTATGAATTGGCTGGAATGATGGAATCTCTCCGTTTGAGAATTTTACGGCACATTGAACGTTTTTAAGATTAGCTCGCGGTCAGGATTCTATGAATTGGCTGGAAAGACTGGAATCTCTCCGTTTGAGAATTGTACGGCACATTGAACGTTTTTAAGATTAGCTCGCGGTCAGGAATCTATGAATTGGCTGGAAAGATGGAATCTCTCCGTTTGAGAATTGTACGGCACATTGAACGTTTTTAAGATTAGCTCGCGGTCAGGAATCTATGAATTGGCTGGAAAGATGGAATCTCTCCGTTTGAGAATTGTACGGCACATTGAACGTTTTTAAGATTAGCTCGCGGTCAGGAATCTATGAATTGGCTGGAAAGATGGAATCTCTCCGTTTGAGAATTTTACGGCACATTGAACGTTTTTAAGATTAGCTCGCGGTCAGGATTCTATGAATTGGCTGGAATGATGGAATCTCTCCGTTTGAGAATTTTACGGCACATTGAACGTTTTTAAGATTAGCTCGCGGTCAGGATTCTATGAATTGCCTGGAAAGATGGAATCTCTCCGTTTGAGAATTGTACGGCACATTGAACGTTTTTAAGATTAGCTCGCGGTCAGGAATCTATGAATTGGCTGGAAAGATGGAATCTCTCCGTTTGAGAATTGTACGGCACATTGAACGTTTTTAAGATTAGCTCGCGGTCAGGAATCTATGAATTGGCTGGAAAGATGGAATCTCTCCGTTTGAGAATTTTACGGCACATTGAACGTTTTTAAGATTAGCTCGCGGTCAGGAATCTATGAATTGGCTGGAAAGATGGAATCTCTCCGTTTGAGAATTTTACGGCACATTGAACGTTTTTAAGATTAGCTCGCGGTCAGGAATCTATGAATTGGCTGGAAAGATGGAATCTCTCCGTTTGAGAATTTTACGGCACATTGAACGTTTTTAAGATTAGCTCGCGGTCAGGAATCTATGAATTGGCTGGAAAGATGGAATCTCTCCGTTTGAGAATTTTACGGCACATTGAACGTTTTTAAGATTAGCTCGCGGTCAGGAATCTATGAATTGGCTGGAAAGATGGAATCTCTCCGTTTGAGAATTTTACGGCACATTGAACGTTTTTAAGATTAGCTCGCGGTCAGGAATCTATGAATTGGCTGGAAAGATGGAATCTCTCCGTTTGAGAATTTTACGGCACATTGAACGTTTTTAAGATTAGCTCGCGGTCAGGAATCTATGAATTGGCTGGAAAGATGGAATCTCTCCGTTTGAGAATTTTACGGCACATTGAACGTTTTTAAGATTAGCTCGCGGTCAGGAATCTATGAATTGGCTGGAAAGATGGAATCTCTCCGTTTGAGAATTTTACGGCACATTGAACGTTTTTAAGATTAGCTCGCGGTCAGGAATCTATGAATTGGCTGGAAAGATGGAATCTCTCCGTTTGAGAATTTTACGGCACATTGAACGTTTTTAAGATTAGCTCGCGGTCAGGAATCTATGAATTGGCTGGAAAGATGGAATCTCTCCGTTTGAGAATTTTACGGCACATTGAACGTTTTTAAGATTAGCTCGCGGTCAGGAATCTATGAATTGGCTGGAAAGATGGAATCTCTCCGTTTTGAGAATTTTACGGCACATTGAACGTTTTTAAGATTAGCTCGCGGTCAGGAATCTATGAATTGGCTGGAAAGATGGAATCTCTCCGTTGAGAATTTTACGGGCACATTGAACGTTTTTAAGATTAGCTCGCGGTCAGGAATCTATGAATTGGCTGGAAAGATGGAATCTCTCCGTTTGAGAATTTTACGGGCACATTGAACGTTTTTAAGATTAGCTCGCGATCAGGAATCTATGAATTGGCTGGAAAGATGGAATCTCTCCGTTTGAGAATTTTACGGCACATTGAACGTTTTTAAGATTAGCTCGCGGTCAGGAATCTATGAATTGGCTGGAAAGATGGAATCTCTCCGTTTGAGAATTTTACGGCACATTGAACGTTTTTAAGATTAGCTCGCGGTCAGGAATCTATGAATTGGCTGGAAAGATGGAATCTCTCCGTTTGAGAATTTTACGGCACATTGAACGTTTTTAAGATTAGCTCGCGGTCAGGAATCTATGAATTGGCTGGAAAGATGGAATCTCTCCGTTTGAGAATTTTACGGCACATTGAACGTTTTTAAGATTAGCTCGCGGTCAAGAATCTATGAATTGGCTGGAAAGATGGAATGTCTCCGTTTGAGAATTTTACGGCACATTGAACGTTTTTAAGATTAGCTCGCGGTCAGGAATCTATGAATTGGCTGGAAAGATGGAATGTCTCCGTTTGAGAATTGTACGGCACATTGAAGTTTTTAAGATTAGCTCGCGGTCAGGAATCTATGAATTGGCTGGAAAGATGGAATCTCTCCGTTTGAGAATTTTACGGCACATTGAACGTTTTTAAGATTAGCTCGCGGTCAGGAATCTATGAATTGGCTGGAAAGATGGAATCTCTCCGTTTGAGAATTTTACGGCACATTGAACGTTTTTAAGATTAGCTCGCGGTCAGGAATCTATGAATTGGCTGGAAAGATGGAATCTCTCCGTTTGAGAATTTTACGGGACATTGAACGTTTTTAAGATTAGCTCGCGGTCAGGAATCTATGAATTGGCTGGAAAGATGGAATCTCTCCGTTTGAGAATTGTACGGCACATTGAACGTTTTTAAGATTAGCTCGCGGTCAGGAATCTATGAATTGGCTGGAAAGATGGAATCTCTCCGTTTGAGAATTGTACGGCACATTGAACGTTTTTAAGATTAGCTCGCGGTCAGGATTCTATGAATTGGCTGGAAAGATGGAATCTCTCCGTTTGAGAATTTTACGGCACATTGAACGTTTTTAAGATTAGCTCGCGGTCAGGAATCTATGAATTGGCTGGAAAGATGGAATCTTTCCGTTTGAGAATTTTACGGCACATTGAACGTTTTTAAGATTAGCTCGCGGTCAGGAATCTATGAATTGGCTGGAAAGATGGAATCTCTCCGTTTGAGAATTTTACGGCCCATTGAACGTTTTGAAGATTAGCTCGCGGTCAGGAATCTATGAATTGGCTGGAAAGATGGAATCTCTCCGTTGAGAATTTTACGGCACATTGAACGTTTTTACGATTAGCTCGCGGTCAGGAATCTATGAATTGGCTGGAAAGATGGAATCTCTCCGTTTGAGAATTTTACGGCACATTGAACGTTTTTAAGATTAGCTCGCGGTCAGGAATCTATGAATTGGCTGGAAAGATGGAATCTCTCCGTTTGAGAATTTTACGGCACATTGAACGTTTTTAAGATTAGCTCGCGGTCAGGAATCTATGAATTGGCTGGAAAGATGGAATCTCTCCGTTTGAGAATTTTACGGCACATTGAACGTTTTTAAGATTAGCTCGCGGTCAGGAATCTATGAATTGGCTGGAAAGATGGAATCTCTCCGTTTGAGAATTTTACGGCACATTGAACGTTTTTAAGATTAGCTCGCGGTCAGGAATCTATGAATTGGCTGGAAAGATGGAATCTCTCCGTTTGAGAATTTTACGGCACATTGAACGTTTTTAAGATTAGCTCGCGGTCAGGAATCTATGAATTGGCTGGAAAGATGGAATCTCTCCGTTTGAGAATTTTACGGCACATTGAACGTTTTTAAGATTAGCTCGCGGTCAGGAATCTATGAATTGGCTGGAAAGATGGAATCTCTCCGTTTGAGAATTTTACGGCACATTGAACGTTTTTAAGATTAGCTCGCGGTCAGGAATCTATGAATTGGCTGGAAAGATGGAATCTCTCCGTTTGAGAATTTTACGGCACATTGAACGTTTTTAAGATTAGCTCGCGGTCAGGAATCTATGAATTGGCTGGAAAGATGGAATCTCTCCGTTTGAGAATTTTACGGCACATTGAACGTTTTTAAGATTAGCTCGCGGTCAGGAATCTATGAATTGGCTGGAAAGATGGAATCTTTCCGTTTGAGAATTTTACGGCACATTGAACGTTTTTAAGATTAGCTCGCGGTCAGGAATCTATGAATTGGCTGGAAAGATGGAATCTCTCCGTTTGAGAATTTTACGGCACATTGAACGTTTTTAAGATTAGCTCGCGGTCAGGAATCTATGAATTGGCTGGAAAGATGGAATCTCTCCGTTTGAGAATTTTACGGCACATTGAACGTTTTTAAGATTAGCTCGCGGTCAGGAATCTATGAATTGGCTGGAAAGATGGAATCTCTCCGTTTGAGAATTGTACGGCACATTGAACGTTTTTAAGATTAGCTCGCGGTCAGGAATCTATGAATTGGCTGGAAAGATGGAATCTCTCCGTTTGAGAATTGTACGGCACATTGAACGTTTTTAAGATTAGCTCGCGGTCAGGATTCTATGAATTGGCTGGAAAGATGGAATCTCTCAGTTTGAGAATTTTACGGCACATTGAACGTTTTTAAGATTAGCTCGCGGTCAGGAATCTATGAATTGGCTGGAAAGATGGAATCTCTCCGTTTGAGAATTTTACGGCACATTGAACGTTTTTAAGATTAGCTCGCGGTCAGGAATCTATGAATTGGCTGGAAAGATGGAATCTCTCCGTTTGAGAATTTTACGGCACATTGAACGTTTTTAAGATTAGCTCGCGGTCAGGAATCTATGAATTGGCTGGAAAGATGGAATCTCTCCGTTTGAGAATTTTACGGCACATTGAACGTTTTTAAGATTAGCTCGCGGTCAGGAATCTATGAATTGGCTGGAAAGATGGAATCTCTCCGTTTGAGAATTTTACGGCACATTGAACGTTTTTAAGATTAGCTCGCGGTCAGGAATCTATGAATTGGCTGGAAAGATGGAATCTCTCCGTTTGAGAATTTTACGGCACATTGAACGTTTTTAAGATTAGCTCGCGGTCAGGAATCTATGAATTGGCTGGAAAGATGGAATCTCTCCTTTTGAGAATTTTACGGCACATTGAACGTTTTTAAGATTAGCTCGCGGTCAGGAATCTATGAATTGGCTGGAAAGATGGAATCTCTCCGTTTGAGAATTTTACGGCACATTGAACGTTTTTAAGATTAGCTCGCGGTCAGGAATCTATGAATTGGCTGGAAAGATGGAATCTCTCCGTTGAGAATTTTACGGCACATTGAACGTTTTTAAGATTAGCTCGCGGTCAGGAATCTATGAATTGGCTGGAAAGATGGAATCTCTCCGTTTGAGAATTGTACGCGAGCTAATCTTAAAAACGTTCAATGTGCCGTAAAATTCTCAAACGAGAGATTCCATCTTTCCAGCCAATTCATAGATTCCTGACCGCGAGCTAATCTTAAAAACTTCAATGTGCCGTACAATTCTCAAACGGAGAGATTCCATCTTTCCAGCCAATTCATAGATTCCTGACCGCGAGCTAATCTTAAAAACGTTCAATGTGCCGTAAATTCTCAAACGGAGAGATTCCATCTTTCCAGCCAATTCATAGATTCCTGACCGCGAGCTAATCTTAAAAACGTTCAATGTGCCGTAAAATTCTCAAAAGGAGAGATTCCATCTTTCCAGCCAATTCATAGATTCCTGACCGCGAGCTAATCTTAAAAACGTTCAATGTGCCGTAAAATTCTCAAACGGAGAGATTCCATCTTTCCAGCCAATTCATAGATTCCTGACCGCGAGCTAATCTTAATAACGTTCAATGTGCCGTAAAATTCTCAAACGGAGAGATTCCATCTTTCCAGCCAATTCATAGATTCCTGACCGCGAGCTAATCTTAAAAACGTTCAATGTGCCGTAAGGAATCTATGAATTGGCTGGAAAGATGGAATCTCTCCGTTTGAGAATTTTACGGCACATTGAACGTTTTTAAGATTAGCTCGCGGTCAGGAATCTATGAATTGGCTGGAAAGATGGAATCTCTCCGTTTGAGAATTTTACGGCACATTGAACGTTTTTAAGATTAGCTCGCGGTCAGGAATCTATGAATTGGCTGGAAAGATGGAATCTCTCCGTTTGAGAATTTTACGGCACATTGAACGTTTTTACGATTAGCTCGCGGTCAGGAATCTATGAATTGGCTGGAAAGATGGAATCTCTCCGTTTGAGAATTTTACGGCACATTGAACGTTTTTAAGATTAGCTCGCGGTCAGGAATCTATGAATTGGCTGAAAGATGGAATCTCTCCGTTTGAGAATTTTACGGCACATTGAACGTTTTTAAGATTAGCTCGCGGTCAGGAATCTATGAATTGGCTGGAAAGATGGAATCTCTCCGTTTGAGAATTTTACGGCACATTGAACGTTTTTAAGATTAGCTCGCGGTCAGGAATCTATGAATTGGCTGGAAAGATGGAATCTCTCCTTTTGAGAATTTTACGGCACATTGAACGTTTTTAAGATTAGCTCGCGGTCAGGAATCTATGAATTGGCTGGAAAGATGGAATCTCTCCGTTTGAGAATTTTACGGCACATTGAACGTTTTTAAGATTAGCTCGCGGTCAGGAATCTATGAATTGGCTGGAAAGATGGAATCTCTCCGTTTGAGAATTTTACGGCACATTGAACGTTTTTAAGATTAGCTCGCGGTCAGGAATCTATGAATTGGCTGGAAAGATGGAATCTCTCCGTTTGAGAATTTTACGGCACATTGAACGTTTTTAAGATTAGCTCGCGGTCAGGAATCTATGAATTGGCTGGAAAGATGGAATCTCTCCGTTTGAGAATTTTACGGCACATTGAACGTTTTTAAGATTAGCTCGCGGTCAGGAATCTATGAATTGGCTGGAAAGATGGAATCTCTCCGTTTGAGAATTGTACGGCACATTGAAGTTTTTAAGATTAGCTCGCGGTCAGGAATCTATGAATTGGCTGGAAAGATGGAATCTCTCCGTTTGAGAATTTTACGGGACATTGAACGTTTTTAAGATTAGCTCGCGGTCAGGAATCTATGAATTGGCTGGAAAGATGGAATCTCTCCGTTTGAGAATTTTACGGCACATTGAACGTTTTTAAGATTAGCTCGCGGTCAGGAATCTATGAATTGGCTGGAAAGATGGAATCTCTCCGTTTGAGAATTTTACGGGACATTGAACGTTTTTAAGATTAGCTCGCGATCAGGAATCTATGAATTGGCTGGAAAGATGGAATCTCTCCGTTTGAGAATTTTACGGCACATTGAACGTTTTTAAGATTAGCTCGCGGTCAGGAATCAATGAATTGGCTGGAAAGATGGAATCTCTCCGTTTGAGAATTTTACGGCACATTGAACGTTTTTAAGATTAGCTCGCGGTCAGGAATCTATGGATTGGCTGGAAAGATGGAATCTCTCCGTTTGAGAATTTTACGGCACATTGAACGTTTTTAAGATTAGCTCGCGGTCAGGAATCTATGAATTGGCTGGAAAGATGGAATCTCTCCGTTTGAGAATTTTACGGCACATTGAACGTTTTTAAGATTAGCTCGCGGTCAGGAATCTATGAATTGGCTGGAAAGATGGAATCTCTCCGTTTGAGAATTTTACGGCACATTGAACGTTTTTAAGATTAGCTCGCGGTCAGGAATCTATGAATTGGCTGGAAAGATGGAATCTCTCCGTTTGAGAATTTTACGGCACATTGAACGTTTTTAAGATTAGCTCGCGGTCAGGAATCTATGAATTGGCTGGAAAGATGGAATCTTTCCGTTTGAGAATTTTACGGCACATTGAACGTTTTTAAGATTAGCTCGCGGTCAGGAATCTATGAATTGGCTGGAAAGATGGAATCTCTCCGTTTGAGAATTTTACGGCACATTGAACGTTTTTAAGATTAGCTCGCGGTCAGGAATCTATGAATTGGCTGGAAAGATGGAATCTCTCCGTTTGAGAATTTTACGGCACATTGAACGTTTTTAAGATTAGCTCGCGGTCAGGAATCTATGAATTGGCTGGAAAGATGGAATCTCTCCGTTTGAGAATTGTACGGCACATTGAACGTTTTTAAGATTAGCTCGCGGTCAGGAATCTATGAATTGGCTGGAAAGATGGAATCTCTCCGTTTGAGAATTGTACGGCACATTGAACGTTTTTAAGATTAGCTCGCGGTCAGGATTCTATGAATTGGCTGGAAAGATGGAATCTCTCCGTTTGAGAATTTTACGGCACATTGAACGTTTTTAAGATTAGCTCGCGGTCAGGAATCTATGAATTGGCTGGAAAGATGGAATCTCTCCGTTTGAGAATTTTACGGCACATTGAACGTTTTTAAGATTAGCTCGCGGTCAGGAATCTATGAATTGGCTGGAAAGATGGAATCTCTCCGTTTGAGAATTTTACGGCACATTGAACGTTTTTAAGATTAGCTCGCGGTCAGGAATCTATGAATTGGCTGGAAAGATGGAATCTCTCCGTTTGAGAATTTTACGGCACATTGAACGTTTTTAAGATTAGCTCGCGGTCAGGAATCTATGAATTGGCTGGAAAGATGGAATCTCTCCGTTGAGAATTTTACGGCACATTGAACGTTTTTAAGATTAGCTCGCGGTCAGGAATCTATGAATTGGCTGGAAAGATGGAATCTCTCCGTTTGAGAATTTTACGGCACATTGAACGTTTTTAAGATTAGCTCGCGGTCAGGAATCTATGAATTGGCTGGAAAGATGGAATCTCTCCGTTTGAGAATTGTACGGCACATTGAACGTTTTTAAGATTAGCTCGCGGTCAGGATTCTATGAATTGGCTGGAAAGATGGAATCTCTCAGTTTGAGAATTTACGGCACATTGAACGTTTTTAAGATTAGCTCGCGGTCAGGAATCTATGAATTGGCTGGAAAGATGGAATCTCTCCGTTTGAGAATTTTACGGCACATTGAACGTTTTTAAGATTAGCTCGCGGTCAGGAATCTATGAATTGGCTGGAAAGATGGAATCTCTCCGTTTGAGAATTTTACGGCACATTGAACGTTTTTAAGATTAGCTCGCGGTCAGGAATCTATGAATTGGCTGGAAAGATGGAATCTCTCCGTTTGAGAATTTTACGGCACATTGAACGTTTTTAAGATTAGCTCGCGGTCAGGAATCTATGAATTGGCTGGAAAGATGGAATCTCTCCGTTTGAGAATTTTACGGCACATTGAACGTTTTTAAGATTAGCTCGCGGTCAGGAATCTATGAATTGGCTGGAAAGATGGAATCTCTCCGTTTGAGAATTTTACGGCACATTGAACGTTTTTAAGATTAGCTCGCGGTCAGGAATCTATGAATTGGCTGGAAAGATGGAATCTCTCCGTTTGAGAATTTTACGGCACATTGAACGTTTTTAAGATTAGCTCGCGGTCAGGAATCTATGAATTGGCTGGAAAGATGGAATCTCTCCGTTTGAGAATTTTACGGCACATTGAACGTTTTTAAGATTAGCTCGCGGTCAGGAATCTATGAATTGGCTGGAAAGATGGAATCTCTCCGTTTGAGAATTTTACGGCACATTGAACGTTTTTAAGATTAGCTCGCGGTCAGGAATCTATGAATTGGCTGGAAAGATGGAATCTCTCCTTTTGAGAATTTTACGGCACATTGAACGTTTTTAAGATTAGCTCGCGGTCAGGAATCTATGAATTGGCTGGAAAGATGGAATCTCTCCGTTTGAGAATTTTACGGCACATTGAACGTTTTTAAGATTAGCTCGCGGTCAGGAATCTATGAATTGGCTGGAAAGATGGAATCTCTCCGTTTGAGAATTTTACGGCACATTGAACGTTTTTAAGATTAGCTCGCGGTCAGGAATCTATGAATTGGCTGGAAAGATGGAATCTCTCCGTTTGAGAATTTTACGGCACATTGAACGTTTTTAAGATTAGCTCGCGGTCAGGAATCTATGAATTGGCTGGAAAGATGGAATCTCTCCGTTTGAGAATTTTACGGCACATTGAACGTTTTTAAGATTAGCTCGCGGTCAGGAATCTATGAATTGGCTGGAAAGATGGAATCTCTCCGTTTGAGAATTGTACGGCACATTGAAGTTTTAAGATTAGCTCGCGGTCAGGAATCTATGAATTGGCTGGAAAGATGGAATCTCTCCGTTTGAGAATTTTACGGCACATTGAACGTTTTTAAGATTAGCTCGCGGTCAGGAATCTATGAATTGGCTGGAAAGATGGAATCTCTCCGTTTGAGAATTTTACGGCACATTGAACGTTTTTAAGATTAGCTCGCGGTCAGGAATCTATGAATTGGCTGGAAAGATGGAATCTCTCCGTTTGAGAATTTTACGGCACATTGAACGTTTTTAAGATTAGCTCGCGATCAGGAATCTATGAATTGGCTGGAAAGATGGAATCTCTCCGTTTGAGAATTTTACGGCACATTGAACGTTTTTAAGATTAGCTCGCGGTCAGGAATCTATGAATTGGCTGGAAAGATGGAATCTCTCCGTTTGAGAATTTTACGGCACATTGAACGTTTTTAAGATTAGCTCGCGGTCAGGAATCTATGAATTGGCTGGAAAGATGGAATCTCTCCGTTTGAGAATTTTACGGCACATTGAACGTTTTTAAGATTAGCTCGCGGTCAGGAATCTATGAATTGGCTGGAAAGATGGAATCTCTCCGTTTGAGAATTTTACGGCACATTGAACGTTTTTAAGATTAGATCGCGGTCAGGAATCTATGAATTGGCTGGAAAGATGGAATCTCTCCGTTTGAGAATTTTACGGCACATTGAACGTTTTTAAGATTAGCTCGCGGTCAGGAATCTATGAATTGGCTGGAAAGATGGAATCTCTCCGTTTGAGAATTTTACGGCACATTGAACGTTTTTAAGATTAGCTCGCGGTCAGGAATCTATGAATTGGCTGGAAAGATGGAATCTCTCCGTTTGAGAATTTTACGGCACATTGAACGTTTTTAAGATTAGCTCGCGGTCAGGAATCTATGAATTGGCTGGAAAGATGGAATCTCTCCGTTTGAGAATTGTACGCGAGCTAATCTTAAAAACGTTCAATGTGCCGTAAAATTCTCAAACGGAGAGATTCCATCTTTCCAGCCAATTCATAGATTCCTGACCGCGAGCTAATCTTAAAAACTTCAATGTGCCGTACAATTCTCAAACGGAGAGATTCCATCTTTCCAGCCAATTCATAGATTCCTGACCGCGAGCTAATCTTAAAAACGTTCAATGTGCCGTAAAATTCTCAAACGGAGAGATTCCATCTTTCCAGCCAATTCATAGATTCCTGACCGCGAGCTAATCTTAAAAACGTTCAATGTGCCGTAAAATTCTCAAAAGGAGAGATTCCATCTTTCCAGCCAATTCATAGATTCCTGACCGCGAGCTAATCTTAAAAACGTTCAATGTGCCGTAAAATTCTCAAACGGAGAGATTCCATCTTTCCAGCCAATTCATAGATTCCTGACCGCGAGCTAATCTTAAAAACGTTCAATGTGCCGTAAAATTCTCAAACGGAGAGATTCCATCTTTCCAGCCAATTCATAGATTCCTGACCGCGAGCTAATCTTAAAAACGTTCAATGTGCCGTAAGGAATCTATGAATTGGCTGGAAAGATGGAATCTCTCCGTTTGAGAATTTTACGGCACATTGAACGTTTTTAAGATTAGCTCGCGGTCAGGAATCTATGAATTGGCTGGAAAGATGGAATCTCTCCGTTTGAGAATTTTACGGCACATTGAACGTTTTTACGATTAGCTCGCGGTCAGGAATCTATGAATTGGCTGGAAAGATGGAATCTCTCCGTTTGAGAATTTTACGGCACATTGAACGTTTTTAAGATTAGCTCGCGGTCAGGAATCTATGAATTGGCTGGAAAGATGGAATCTCTCCGTTTGAGAATTGTACGGCACATTGAAGTTTTTAAGATTAGCTCGCGGTCAGGAATCTATGAATTGGCTGGAAAGATGGAATCTCTCCGTTTGAGAATTTTACGGGACATTGAACGTTTTTAAGATTAGCTCGCGGTCAGGAATCTATGAATTGGCTGGAAAGATGGAATCTCTCCGTTTGAGAATTTTACGGCACATTGAACGTTTTTAAGATTAGCTCGCGGTCAGGAATCTATGAATTGGCTGGAAAGATGGAATCTCTCCGTTTGAGAATTTTACGGGACATTCAACGTTTTTAAGATTAGCTCGCGATCAGGAATCTATGAATTGGCTGGAAAGATGGAATCTCTCCGTTTGAGAATTTTACGGCACATTGAACGTTTTTAAGATTAGCTCGCGGTCAGGAATCTATGAATTGGCTGGAAAGATGGAATCTCTCCGTTTGAGAATTTTACGGCACATTGAACGTTTTTAAGATTAGCTCGCGGTCAGGAATCTATGAATTGGCTGGAAAGATGGAATCTCTCCGTTTGAGAATTTTACGGCACATTGAACGTTTTTAAGATTAGCTCGCGGTCAGGAATCTATGAATTGGCTGGAAAGATGGAATCTCTCCGTTTGAGAATTTTACGGCACATTGAACGTTTTTAAGATTAGCTCGCGGTCAGGAATCTATGAATTGGCTGGAAAGATGGAATCTCTCCGTTTGAGAATTTTACGGCACATTGAACGTTTTTAAGATTAGCTCGCGGTCAGGAATCTATGAATTGGCTGGAAAGATGGAATCTCTCCGTTTGAGAATTTTACGGCACATTGAACGTTTTTAAGATTAGCTCGCGGTCAGGAATCTATGAATTGGCTGGAAAGATGGAATCTCTCCGTTTGAGAATTTTACGGCACATTGAACGTTTTTAAGATTAGCTCGCAGTCAGGAATCTATGAATTGGCTGAAAGATGGAATCTCTCCGTTTGAGAATTTTACGGCACATTGAACGTTTTTAAGATTAGCTCGCGGTCAGGAATCTATGAATTGGCTGGAAAGATGGAATCTCTCCGTTTGAGAATTTTACGGCACATTGAACGTTTTTAAGATTAGCTCGCGGTCAGGAATCTATGAATTGGCTGGAAAGATGGAATCTCTCCGTTTGAGAATTTTACGGCACATTGAACGTTTTTAAGATTAGCTCGCGGTCAGGAATCTATGAATTGGCTGGAAAGATGGAATCTCTCCGTTTGAGAATTTTACGGCACATTGAACGTTTTTAAGATTAGCTCGCGGTCAGGAATCTATGAATTGGCTGGAAAGATGGAATCTCTCCGTTTGAGAATTGTACGGCACATTGAACGTTTTTAAGATTAGCTCGCGGTCAGGAATCTATGAATTGGCTGGAAAGATGGAATCTCTCCGTTTGAGAATTTTACGGCACATTGAACGTTTTTAAGATTAGCTCGCGGTCAGGAATCTATGAATTGGCTGGAAAGATGGAATCTCTCCGTTTGAGAATTTTACGGCACATTGAACGTTTTTAAGATTCACTATTCGCTCTTGCACGTTTTCTTGAACTGTGAAACAAGTATGATAAAACACAGTTGAGATGCGAAAAGGAAAGCAAACAAAAGCATTCAAGTCCAAAACAGATATACAGCAAAACACTCACCTTTCAGCCATGTGTTGGAGATTGTCTAGTCAAATAAGTTACAGTACCCTCCTGTATATCAGTCTAATGCAAGCGGCACGTTCTAATGGATGCACAACACAAAATGAATAACTTGAATTTGACAGCTGGCTATTGTTTGTCTTTTTTCACAAAAGAAATCTCGGGCATCCAACCACAATATGCGAACTTGGTAAAAATCTGCAACGCCTTAGATTACTAAAGGACCCTTTTATAACCACTGCAGCCATTCTCAGTGTTCTCGTGTATTCCGCTACCACGCATCTTTATTGGGCAGCAATTTTCGAATTTCTTGAAACAGATGATTTAGTGAGTGTAGCTGGAGTAGGCTACGATTGGTAGCTAGTAGTATTCCAACGTTATCACTTCCGCGAAAAAGTTTAGAGACGCTGCAGCGAACTTCTTCTGCCTAATACCGGTGTACCAGAGACTTTTGCATTTTCCCGTGTGGGTATCACCAATTTTCTTGCCCTTGCGGTGTTTTCTCTTTTTTGATCTTGAACATTCTTATTCCAAAAAGAACCGCGTCACATGCCACGCCTTTTTATGCTTTTGTTTCTGCTTTAATCTACTAAAAACGACGGTAATTGATGCGGGATTGATTTTGTTTGCAAGAAGGAAACCATTCGGCAGCTCCTTCCGCTGCAAAGTTCAGGAGCAATTTCAATTCTTTCTAGAATAGCAATAAAATCAATTGGTGGTTTTGAAACACTGATTGGTTTCAGTTTAGTTTTAATATGTTTAAGAAATGCTTCGGATAAGAACTCGAGCAAGAGCAATACCCCCGTGGAAGTGTAAATTTGGAAAGTTAAACTTCGTTATGTTATTAATTCGATCTATTTACCTTGTGCGATTGGCTGAAGCATCGCAGAGCGCGAAATGTGAAAGTTTTTTTTCCAGTTTTCTCATAGAAGAATCATTAACATTTAAAATATATTTCTTAGCATAAGCTTGAGTACACAAGTAACCTATTTACAGGTTATCAGAAATATTTGCATTGGGAACTGAGAGAAACTTGGCTTTCGATAGCTGCGGTTACACTACCCCAGGTAAAGTGGTTTACCCAGTAAAACTGGCCCCAATCAAATCCATCTGGGGATAGAATTGACCTGGGGAAGGGACCGTCTGAGGGACCGTCTAGCGTCTGTCAACGCACGCATAATACGCTATCAAGTGACTATGAGTCACCTTTATCACAAACATGCCGGCTGTTTGAACAAAGAAGTCGATTTCGTTGCGAAAGTCCAAAATTGCATCATTCGAAATTTGATAACTGAAAGATAAAGAAGAATCAGCGAACTGTTCTCGTCCAAAAATACCGGTGGCCCAGGAAATTTGCATACCCCTAAATTGGCACTCCGCGGTGCAAATTTCCTAGACAATTTGCCAAGGAAATTTGCACCCCCTCCCAGACTCTATCGTTTTCTTACCTACTGATCTGAATTAAGCGCGTCAAATTTACGTAATTAAAGTTAGGTAACATACTCATTTACGGTTTAGGATCTTATCTCTTGAATACTTTATATTTTGAAATAGTTTTGCTGTGTCAGTATGTTTGCGCGTGCATAGCGGTCCACTGAATAGACCACTAATTGAAAGGCCGCCGCAAAGTAACGAGCTTGAAATGACAAATTCTTAACATCAAAAACGCGTTAATCGAATATTGAGATCTAACACAACTCATTGGATATATAGAAGTCTTACAGAAACTTTATAGGGAATTTCGGCACTCCCATGTCTTTTCGAATGAATGAATTGTATTACTTAATAATAGTCTAAGGTGATTTGAATTGAGCGCTTTTACTGAAGCCTTATAAATCTGCACTCCCTGTGTCTTGCATTGTATTTCTCTAAGGTGATTAGAATCGAGCGCGCGGCCGATAGTTTACGTATAAACGTAGTCACAGTTGCTTAGCTCTTGAATAATTTTATTTTGAAATTATTTGGCTTTGCTTTGCAAGGAGTAAATAGCGGGCCACTGAATAGACCACTAATTGAAAGGTCGCCGCAAAGTACCGACCCGATAATTGAATTTGGCGGGAATCTTGAAATAATCCAGTTACAGTGTGCAACCGGTGCCGTCCACCCAGCAAACAAGTTCGATTTTGACAGCAGTAACAGAACATCTATTCCGTATAACTGTACCGTAGCCTTTGCCACCCCCAGCTCCTTCGTTAATTCGTCGACATTTTTGCCGACGACAAGTTGCTTGGCAACGTAGGCTTTCCTTGGCGAGTTTTTAATTTTACCGTAGAGTCGGTAGAGCAACGTCTTCTGCAAACAGAAGACAAAGAACTGTTAGCTAGCTGTGACTCGATCCGCATGCAACCAGTATACTCTGGAGTAATATACCGCCAAGAACAGCTCAAATATTCTTGCGCGTTGAAACACTCACTGACCGATTTACGTTCACCTTGAGGAAAATGCAGACAGTGACACTGTAATCACTACAGATGTAGATTTGCTGAAGTGAAACGGACGTGTTTTTTTGAAGCTCTCTATCGGTATTAGTGAAACAAATCAAATTGTTCCTATATTACCCAAATATGAGTGAATTAACGTCTACTAGGATAATGAAGTTAAGAGTTGAAGAATTGAGGACAGAATTGACGAAAAGGGACCTTGGTACTACCGGTACTAAACAAATTCTCCAGGAACGAATGTTAGCCGCCATCAATAGCGAAGAAGCGAAGGATGAACGAAGAGAGGAAAATGGTGTAGCCGACCAGGAGACGACAGTAGAGAGTGACGAGGAATTCGTTGTAGATTCGAACGAAATGACAAAAGAAAACGAAGTAGCGGCAGTGAACACTTGCGATCAAACAAGTTCGGCTGAAGATAAAGACGCGTCTGAAATTGACTTACTCGCTAGTGATACAGATGAGGATGAAACGCCGGATGTCAGAAGCCAACTCAAGAGAGTGGAGTCGGAGATCACAAAGATTTGGGATTACATCAATCCAAAGGCCGAGTCTAATATAAAAACTAAGATGGCGGACATGAAGAATGAAATATCAGTTCTAAAAAACAAAGTTACTCGATTAACAAAAGAAAAACAACAAGTCACTGAAGAACGGGATTCCTTAAAATTTGCCATTCAAATTGTAGCAAATGAAGCCTACTTGACCAGCACCAACAGGCCAAACACCTGCAGCGTGAATTCCACCCCTGCTACTAATGACCCGGCAGAAATTCCGTGGACAACCGTCGAAAATAAACAAAAAAAGAAATCCAAGCGTGACAAACAAAGACAGTTTAGAGATACTGAAAATGCGCCAAACGATGAAATCTCTCAAACTAAGTTTGTGCCAGGCCGTAAAACTGCAACCCAGAATCGGCATATTCTACCAAACAACCTGCCAAGATCCACAAAGCCCGATGTAGTCGCCGACAAACAGCAAAGAAAACCGGTGACTGTTGTAGTAGGTGATTCCATCATCCAAAGAATTCCAGGCTGGAAATGATCAAATCAACGCAAAGTCGTAGTGAAATCGTTTTCGGGAGCCACAGTTGAAGACATGCAAGACTACATCAAACCAATCGCTAGAAAGGAGCCTGAAAATATCATCCTGCACATAGGAACAAATAATCTGAAATCAGGGCAAACTCCGCTTGAAATTGCAGAAGGTATTATGAACTTAACCCGGCAGCTTGAAATGGAATCCCCAACCACCAAAGTCTCTGTATCCGCTATCTTATGCAGAAGTGAAAAGGACTTTTGGAACAAGGCCGAACAGGTAAACAAACTACTCAAGAAGTTTTGTAACAATCGGGGATTGCCCCTTTTAACAAACACTAACATTAACGAGTCAGGCCTTAACGCAGGAGGTCTACACCTAAATCAGAAAGGGATTAATCAACTCTTACGTAATTATTCAGATCATATTAATGTTGATTGAAATTCTAAAACTCCTCAGGCAGACCATTTCCTGACACAAAACTCCCAATACCCTATTAGTTTAACTGATACGTTACCTATCTCATACTCCCTCCCCACTTGTCGAGGGTTTAAAATGGCCTGTATTAACATAAATAGTCTCCTAAAACATATAGACGAATTAAGGGTCTTTATGTCAAATCAACTATTAGATATCCTTACTATAAATGAAACTAAATTGGACAATCAAATTCTTGATAATGAGATCTATTTACCGGGATATGAATTAATTCGTCGGGATCGAAATAGAAACGGCGGTGGAGTATGTATTTATGTAAGAGCTGGTATTAACTACACCCTTCGGGATGATTTGTCTACGAATGAACTAGAGAATTTATGTGTAGAAATACAAAAACCTAGAAGTAAACCATTTATCATTCTCACGTGGTACAGGCCTCCCAGTGCTCCTATTGATACTATGAAGCATTTCGAAAATCTGATTGGACAAATTGATGCTGAAGGAAAAGAGCTCTATGTACTGGGAGACCTGAACTGCAACTTTTTAACCAATGACAATATCCTAATTACAACACTAAAGGATATCTTTACTATATATGAGTTAACTCAACTCATTAAGGAACCAACGCGGGTTACTGAAACAACGAGTAGTCTAATAGATGTTGTTGTAACTAATTATCCAGAAAAAATTATTTGCTCTGGTGTGTTACACACAAGTTTTAGCGACCATAGCTTGGTTTATGCCTACCGTAAAATAATAAATCCTAAGCATGCCGGACACAAACTATTGACTTTTCGGAATTTCTCTACATTTAACCCTGAAGCCTTTCAGAATGACTTACAGAAGCAACCATGGGAACAGTTAGACCAAATTAACGATCCTAACGAGACGTGGGAATTATGGAAAACACTCTTCCTAGAAGTAGCTGATAAACATGCTCCATTTAAATCAAAACGTATCCGTCCCCAACAATCTCCTTGGATCACTCATGACCTGAAAAGAAAAATGTTTGAAAGGGATCGGCTGAAAGCTTCAGCAATTAAGACAAACAATTCAGCTGATTGGTTAAGATACAAACAAACCCGAAATAAATTGAATAATGATATCCGCAATGCTAAAGCAAACTACTTCCATGACACCATTAAAACTAATAATGGTGATCAGAAGAAAATGTGGAAAGCTATTAACGAGCTAAGGTCCCATAAAGTTAATACAACCATATTAAACAAAATTAACATTATGGGAAATACGATCGAAGATCCAAAAGAGATCGCCGAGGCTTTGAACCAGCATTTTGCCGAAATCGGCCCCAAATTAGCAGGAAAGATCTCCGATAATAATATATCTTTCAAAACCTATCTAAAGACAGTAGATTCCTCATTTCAAATTAAACCTATTGAAGGAAGGCAAGTCCTCAGATTACTAAAGAAGCTCCCTTTAGCTAAAGCCACAGGATTAGATAATATCCCTTCCAGGTTACTAAGAGATGCAGCTGAAATTGTTAGCCCCTCTCTAACCTCACTATTTAATTTATCTATAGCAAAAGAGATCTTCCCCCAAGATTGGAAGCTTGCAAGAGTTACTCCTCTCTTTAAACAGGGTACTAAATTTGATCCAGATAACTATAGACCAATCTCAATTATCTCTGCTGTTGCAAAATTATTTGAAAGGCTGGTATTTGATCAGTTTTATGATTATCTTCAAGAACATAAAATCCTTACTAATAGCCAATCGGGATTTCGAACCCTCCACTCTACGGTGACAGCATTACTAGAAGCCACAGACCAGTGGTACTACAACATTGACAAAGGACATGTCAATGCTGTGTTATTCCTGGATCTGAAAAAAGCGTTTGACACTGTCGACCACAAAATCCTTCTTGAAAAACTTAAATTTTATGGATTAGATCAAGCCTCTTTGAACTGGTTTGACTCGTATCTTAGTAACAGGCAGCAACGATGCAGGGTAAATAATGAAACATCTAGTCCCAGAACCCTCAATTGCGGCGTGCCCCAAGGAACGATCCTAGGGCCCCTTCTGTTTTTACTCTACATCAACGATCTACCCAACTGCCTATTAAAATCTTTTCCTCGGATGTACGCCGATGATACAAACTTAACAGTAACCGGCGAGAGTCCGAGAGAGATAGAAGAATGCTTAGGACTCGACCTCCAAAATGTTAGAAATTGGCTTTGTGCAAATAGACTCACCCTAAATGCAACAAAAACGGAATTGTTGCTAGTGGGTTCCCACCAGAAATTGACAAATTTTCCGAAAGATTTATCTTTCACCATTGATGGTAAAGTCATAGAAAGAGTTACCTCAACAAAATATCTTGGTGTACATCTAGATGAAAATTTGTCTTGGAAAACCCACATTAACAAACTCATGAAGAAAATCTCCTCAGGTCTAGGTGCACTCAGACGTATAAAGCCTTTCATACCCCCCAAAGCACTGCTAAGTGTCTATGATACTCTCATACTCCCTCATTTTGATTACTGCAGTGTTGTATGGGAAAATCTAAACAAAGGACTTGCCGAGAATCTACAAAAGTTGCAAAACCGAGCTGCCAGAATAATAACCGGTTTACCTTTTGATACTAAGATTGATGAGCTCCTAAGTACTCTAAATTGGGACAGACTATATATTCGACGAATCAAACAAAAAGCAATAATGATTTATAAGGCTTTAAATAACCTGTCTCCTGAATATTTATCCTCAAAATTTATACCACGTTCAGCCTCTACAAATTACAATCTTAGGGGCTCATCAACAAAACTAACCCTTGTACGGCCACGAACCAATTTCGGTAAAAAGGCTTTTCGCTTTAGTGGGGCTAAGTTATGGAATGAACTGCCTGAGGATGTAAGGCAATCAACTAGTTTAAATAACTTCATTTTTAATCTTACGAAATCGAGTTATTTTAACCTTATGTAAATATTTCTTATATATGACATTCCTATTTTTCTTATTCGTCCCTGCAACATGGCTTTCATGTAAAACAGTTTCATATTTTAGTGTTTTTTATCTATGTATGTAACTGATGAGTTTCCATGTATAAATAAAGATATTCATTCACAAATGACCGATTTATGAGGCTCACATACCGTGGGACTCAGCACATTCGTTTGCTTTCACCTTAACTCCGACTTCACTATTCGCTCTTGCACGTTTTCTTGAACTGTGAAACAAGTATGATAAAACACAGTTGAGATGCGAAAACGAAAGCAAACAAAAGCATTCAAGTCCAAAACAGATATACAGCAAAACACTCACCTTTCAGCCATTGTAACGAAATAAATAAGTAGAGTGTGTTGGAGATTGTCTAGTCAAATAAGTTACAGTACCCTCCTGTATATCAGTCTAATGCAAGCGGCACGTTCTATCGGATGCACAACACAAAATGAATAACTTGAATTTGACAGCTGGCTATTGTTTGTCTTTTTTCACAAAAGAAATCTCGGGCATCCAACCACAATATGCGAACTTGGTAAAAATCTGCAACACCTTAGTTACTAAAGGACCCTTTTATAACCACTGCAGCCATTCTCAGTGTTCTCGTGTATTCCGCTACCACGCATCTTTATTGGGCAGCAATTTTCGAATTTCTTGAAACAGATGATTTAGTGAGTGTAGCTGGAGTAGGCTACGATTGGTAGCTAGTAGTATTCCAACGTTATCACTTCCGCGAAAAAGTTTAGAGACGCTGCAGCGAACTTCTTCTGCCTAATACCGGTGTACCAGAGACTTTTGCATTTTCCCGTGTGGGTATCACCAATTTTCTTGCCCTTGCGGTGTTTTCTCTTTTTTGATCTTGAACATTCTTATTCCAAAAAGAACCGCGTCACATGCCACGCCTTTTTATGCTTTTGTTAATGCTTTAATCTACGAAAAACGACGGTAATTGATGTGGGATTGATTTTGTTTGCAAGAAGGAAACCATTCGGCAGCTCCTTCCGCTGCAAAGTTCAGGAGCAATTTCAATTCTTTCTAGAATAGCAATAAAATCAATTGGTGGTTTTGAAACACTGATTGGTTTCAGTTTAGTTTTAATATGTTTAAGAAATGCTTCGGATAACAACTCGAGCAAGAGCAATACCCCCGTGGAAGTGTAAATTAGGAAAGTTAAACTTCGTTATGTTATTAATTCGATCTATTTACCTTGTGCGATTGGCTGAAGCATCGCAGAGCGCGAAATGTGAAAGTTTTTTTTTCCAGTTTTCTCATAGAAGAATCATTAACATTTAAAATATATTTCTTAGCATAAGCTTGAGTACACAAGTAACCTATTTACAGGTTATCAGAAATATTTGCATTGGGAACTGAGAGAAACTTGGCTTTCGATAGCTGCGGTTACACTACCCCAGGTAAAGTGGTTTACCCAGTAAAACTGGCCCCAATCAAATCCATCTGGGGATGGAATTGACCTGGGGAAGGAACCGTCTGAGGGACCGTCTAGCGTCTGTCAACGCACGCATAATACGCTATCAAGTGACTATGAGTCACCTTTATCACAAACATGCCGGCTGTTTGAACAAAGAAGTCGATTTCGTTGCGAAAGTCCAAAATTGCATCATTCGAAATTTGATAACTGAAAGATAAAGAAGAATCAGCGAACTGTTCTCGTCCAAAAATACCGGTGGCCCAGGAAATTTGCATACCCCTAAATTGGCACTCCGCGGTGCAAATTTCGTAGACAATTTGCCAAGGAAATTTGCACCCCCTCCCAGACTCTCGTTTTCTTACCTACTGATCTGAATTAAGCGCGTCAAATTTACGTAATTAAAGTTAGGTAACATACTCATTTACGGTTTAGGTTCTTATCTCTTGAATACTTTATATTTTGAAATAGTTTTGCTGTGTCAGTATGTTAGCGCGTGCATAGCGGTCCACTGAATAGACCACTAATTGAAAAGCCGCCGCAAAGTAACGAGCTTGAAATGACAAATTCTTAACATCAAAAACGCGTTAATCGAATATTGAGATCTAACACAACTCATTGGATATATAGAAGTCTTACAGAAACTTTATAGGGAATTTCGGTACTCCCATGTCTTTTCGAATGAATGAATTTTATTACTTAATAATAGTCTAAGGTGATTTGAATTGAGCGCTTTTACTGAAGCCTTATAAATCTGCACTCCCTGTGTCTTGCATTGTATTTCTCTAAGGTGATTAGAATCGAGCGCGCGGCCGATAGTTTACGTATAAACGTAGTCACAGTTGCTTAGCTCTTGAATAATTTAATTTTGAAATTATTTGGCTTTGCTTTGCAAGGCGTAAATAGCGGGCCACTGAATAGACCACTATTTGAAAGGTCGCCGCAAAGTACCGACCCGATAATTGAATTTGGCGGGAATCTTGAAATAATCCAGTTACAGTGTGCAACCGGTGCCGTCCACCCAGCAAACAAGTTCGATTTTGACAGCAGTAACAGAACATCTATTCCGTATAACTGTACCGTAGCCTTTGCCACCCCCAGCTCCTTCGTTAATTCGTCGACATTTTTGCCGACGACAAGTTGCTTGGCAACGTAGGCTTTCCTTGGCGAGTTTTTAATTTTACCGTAGAGTCGGTAGAGCAACGTCTTCTGCAAACAGAAGACAAAGGACTGTTAGCTAGCTGTGACTCGATCCGCATGCAACCAGTATACTATGGAGTAATATACCGCCAAGAACAGCTCAAATATTCTTGCGCGTTGTAACACTCACTGACCGATTTACGTTCACCTTGAGGAAAATGCAGAGAGTGACACTGTAATCACTACAGATGTAGATTTGCTGTACACATGACCGATTTATGAGGCTCACATACCGTGGGACTCAGCACCATTCGTTTGCTTTCACCCTTAGCTCCCACTTCACTATTCGCTCTTGCACGTTTTCTTGAACTGTGAAACAAGTATGATAAAACACAGTTGAGATGCGAAAACGAAAGCAAACAAAAGCATTCAAGTCCAAAACAGATATACAGCAAAACACTCACCTTTCAGCCATTGTAACGAAATAAATAAGTAGAGTGTGTTGGAGATTGTCTAGTCAAATAAGTTACAGTACCCTCCTGTATATCAGTCTAATGCAAGCGGCACGTTCTATCGGATGCACAACACAAAATGAATAACTTGAATTTGACAGCTGGCTATTGTTTGTCTTTTTTCACAAAAGAAATCTCGGGCATCCAACCACAATATGCGAACTTGGTAAAAATCTGCAACACCTTAGATTACTAAAGGACCCTTTTATAACCACTGCAGCCATTCTCAGTGTTCTCGTGTATTCCGCTACCACGGATCTTTATTGGGCAGCAATTTTCGAATTTCTTGAAACAGATGATTTAGTGAGTGTAGCTGGAGTAGGCTACGATTGGTAGCTAGTAGTATTCCAACGTTATCACTTCCGCGAAAAAGTTTAGAGACGCTGCAGCGAACTTCTTCTGCCTAATACCGGTGTACCAGAGACTTTTGCATTTTCCCGTGTGGGTATCACCAATTTTCTTGCCCTTGCGGTGTTTTCTCTTTTTTGATCTTGAACATTCTTATTCAAAAAAGAACCGCGTCACATGCCACGCCTTTTTATACTTTTGTTTCTGCTTTAATCTACGAACAACGACGGTAATTGATGCGGGATTGATTTTGTTTGCAAGAAGGAAACCATTCGGCAGCTCCTTCCGCTGCAAAGTTCAGGAGCAATTTCAATTCTTTCTAGAATAGCAATAAAATCAATTGGTGGTTTTGAAACACTGATTGGTTTCAGTTTAGTTTTAATATGTTTAATAAATGCTTCGGATAAGAACTCGAGCAAGAGCAATACCCCCGTGGAAGTGTAAATTTGGAAAGTTAAACTTCGTTATGTTATTAATTCGATCTATTTACCTTGTGCGATTGGCTGAAGCATCGCAGAGCGCGAAATGTGAAAGTTTTTTTTCCACTTTTCTCATAGAAGAATCATTAACATTTAAAATATATTTCTTAGCATAAGCTTGAGTATACAAGTAACCTATTTACAGGTTATCAGAAATATTTGCATTGGGAACTGAGAGAAACTTGGCTTTCGATAGCTGCGGTTACACTACCCCAGGTAAAGTCGTTTACCCAGTAAAACTGGCCCCAATCAAATCCATCTGGGGATAGAATTGACCTGGGGAAGGGACCGTCTGAGGGACCGTCTAGCGTCTGTCAACGCACGCATAATACGCTATCAAGTGACTATGAGTCACCTTTATCACAAACATGCCGGCTGTTTGAACAAAGAAGTCGATTTCGTTGCGAAAGTCCAAAATTGCATCATTCGAAATTTGATAACTGAAAGATAAAGAAGAATCAGCGAACTGTTCTCTTCCAAAAATACCGGTGGCCCAGGAAATTTGCATACCCCTAAATTGGCACTCCGCGGTGCAAATTTTCTAGACAATTTGCCAAGGAAATTTGCACCCCCTCCCAGACTCTATCGTTTTCTTACCTACTGATCTGAATTAAGCGCGTCAAATTTACGTAATTAAAGTTAGGTAACATACTCATTTACGGTTTAGGTTCTTATCTGTTGAATACTTTATATTTTGAAATAGTTTTGCTGTGTCAGTATGTTAGCGCGTGCATAGCGGTCCACTGAATAGACCACTAATTGAAAGGCCGCCGCAAAGTAACGACCCGATAATTGAATTTGGCGGGAATCTTGAAATAATCCAGTTACAGTGTGCAACCGGTGCCGTCCACCCAGCAAACAAGTTCGATTTTGACAGCAGCAACAGAACATGAACGGTTTAGTTTCTTATCTCTTGAATACTTTATATTTTGAAATAGTTTTGCTGTGTCAGTATGTTAGCGCGTGCATAGCGGTCCACTGAATAGACCACTAATTGATAGGCCGCCGCAAAGTAACGAGCTTGAAATGATAAATTCTTAACATCAAAAAAGCGTTAATCGAATATTGAGATCTAACACAACTCATTCGATATATAGAAGTTTTACAGAAACTTTATAGGGAATTTCGGCACTCCCATGTCTTTTCGAATGAATGAATTTTATTACTTAATAATAGTCTAAGGTGATTTGAATTGAGCGCTTTTACTGAAGCCTTATAAATCTGCACTCCCTGTGTCTTGCATTGTATTTCTCTAAGGTGATTAGAATCGAGCGCGCGGCCGATAGTTTACGTATAAACGTAGTCACAGTTGCTCAGCTCTTGAATAATTTTATTTTGAAATTATTTGGCTTTGCTTTGCAAGGCGTAAATAGCGGGCCACTGAATAGACCACTAATTGAAAGGTCGCCGCAAAGTACCGACCCGATAATTGAATTTGGCGGGAATCTTGAAATAATCCAGTTACAGTGTGCAACCGGTGCCGTCCACCCAGCAAACAAGTTCGATTTTGACAGCAGCAACAGAACATGAACGGTTTAGGTTCTTATCTCTTGAATACTTTATATTTTGAAATAGTTTTGCTGTGTCAGTATGTTAGCGCGTGCATAGCGGTCCACTGAATAGACCACTAATTGAAAGGCCGCCGCAAAGTAACGAGCTTGAAATGACAAATTCTTAACATCATAAACGCGTTAATCGAATATTGAGATCTAACACAACTCATTGGATATATAGAAGTCTTACAGAAACTTTATAGGGAATTTCGGTACTCCCATGTCTTTTCGAATGAATGAATTTTATTACTTAATAATAGTCTAAGGTGATTTGAATTGAGCGCTTTTACTGAAGCCTTATAAATCTGCACTCCCTGTGTCTTGCATTGTATTTCTCTAAGGTGATTAGAATCGAGCGCGCGGCCGATAGTTTACGTATAAACGTAGTCACAGTTGCTTAGCTCTTGAATAATTTTATTTTGAAATTATTTGGCTTTGCTTTGCAAGGCGTAAATAGCGGGCCACTGAATAGACCACTAATTGAAAGGTCGCCGCAAAGTACCGACCCGATAATTGAATTTGGCGGGAATCTTGAAATAATCCAGTTACAGTGTGCAACCGGTGCCGTCCACCCAGCAAACAAGTTCGATTTTGACAGCAGTAACAGAACATCTATTCCGTATAACTGTACCGTAGCCTTTGCCACCCCCAGCTCCTTCGTTAATTCGTCGACATTTTTGCCGACGGCAAGTTGCTTGGCAACGTAGGCTTTCCTTGGCGAGTTTTTAATTTTACCGTAGAGTCGGTAGAGCAACGTCTTCTGCAAACAGAAGACAAAGAACTGTTAGCTAGCTGTGACTCGATCCGCATGCAACCAGTATACTATGGAGTAATATACCGCCAAGAACAGCTCAAATATTCTTGCGCGTTGAAACACTCACTGACCGATTTACGTTCACCTTGAGGAAAATGCAGAGAGTGACACTGTAATCACTACAGATGTAGATTTGCTGTACACATGACCGATTTATGAGGCTCACATACCGTGGGACTCAGCACCATGCGTTTGCTTTCACCCTTAGCTCCGACTTCACTATTCGCTCTTGCACGTTTTCTTGAACTGTGAAACAAGTATGATAAAACACAGTTGAGATGCGAAAACGAAAGCAAACAAAAGCATTCAAGTCCAAAACAGATATACAGCAAAACACTCACCTTTCAGCCATTGTAACGAAATAAATAAGTAGAGTGTGTTGGAGATTGTCTAGTCAAATAAGTTACAGTACCCTCCTGTATATCAGTCTAATGCAAGCGGCACGTTCTATCGGATGCACAACACAAAATGAATAACTTGAATTTGACAGCTGGCTATTGTTTGTCTTTTTTCACAAAAGAAATCGCGGGCATCCAACCACAATATGCGAACTTGGTAAAAATCTGCAACACCTTAGATTACTAAAGGACCCTTTTATAACCACTGCAGCCATTCTCAGTGTTCTCGTGTATTCCGCTACCACGGATCTTTATTGGGCAGCAATTTTCGAATTTCTTGAAACAGATGATTTAGTGAGTGTAGCTGGAGTAGGCTACGATTGGTAGCTAGTAGTATTCCAACGTTATCACTTCCGCGAAAAGGTTTAGAGACGCTGCAGCGAACTTCTTCTGCCTAATACCGGTGTACCAGAGACTTTTGCATTTTCCCGTGTGGGTATCACCAATTTTCTTGCCCTTGCGGTGTTTTCTCTTTTTTGATCTTGAACATTCTTATTCAAAAAAGAACCGCGTCACATGCCACGCCTTTTTATGCTTTTGTTTCTGCTTTAATCTACGAAAAACGACGGTAATTGATGCGGGATTGATTTTGTTTGCAAGAAGGAAACCATTCGGCAGCTCCTTCCGCTGCAAAGTTCAGGAGCAATTTCAATTCTTTCTAGAATAGCAATAAAATCAATTGGTGGTTTTGAAACACTGATTGGTTTCAGTTTAGTTTTAATATGTTTAAGAAATGCTTCGGATAAGAACTCGAGCAAGAGCAATACCCCCGTGGAAGTGTAAATTTGGAAAGTTAAACTTCGTTATGTTATTAATTCGATCCATTTACCTTGTGCGATTGGCTGAAGCATCGCAGAGCGCGAAATGTGAAAGTTTTTTTCCAGTTTTCTCATAGAAGAATCATTAACATTTAAAATATATTTCTTAGCATAAGCTTGAGTACACAAGTAACCTATTTACAGGTTATCAGAAATATTTGCATTGGGAACTGAGAGAAACTTGGCTTTCGATAACTGCGGTTACACTACCCCAGGTAAAGTCGTTTACCCAGTAAAACTGGCCCAAATCAAATCCATCTGGGGATAGAATTGACCTGGGGAAGGGACCGTCTGAGGGACCGTCTAGCGTCTGTCAACGCACGCATAATACGCTATCAAGTGACTATGAGTCACCTTTATCACAAACATGCCGGCTGTTTGAACAAAGAAGTCGATTTCGTTGCGAAAGTCCAAAATTGCATCATTCGAAATTTGATAACTGAAAGATAAAGAAGAATCAGCGAACTGTTCTCGTCCAAAAATACCGGTGGCCCAGGAAATTTGCATACCCCTAAATTGGCACTCCGCGGTGCAAATTTCCTAGACGATTTGCCAAGGAAATTTGCACCCCATCCCAGACTCTATCGTTTTCTTACCTACTGATCTGAATTAAGCGCGTCAAATTTACGTAATTAAAGTTACGTAACATACTCATTTACGGTTTAGGTTCTTATCTCTTGAATACTTTATATTTTGAAATAGTTTTGCTGTGTTAGTATGTTAGCGCGTGCATAGCGGTCCACTAAATAGACCACTAATTGAAAGGCCGCCGCAAAGTAACGAGCTTGAAATGACAAATTCTTAACATCAAAAACGCGTTAATCGAATATTGAGATCTAACACAACTCATTGGATATATAGAAGTCTTACAGAAACTTTATAGGGAATTTCGGCACTCCCATGTCTTTTCGAATGAATGAATTTTATTACTTAATAATAGTCTAAGGTGATTTGAATTGAGCGCTTTTACTGAAGCCTTATAAATCTGCACTCCCTGTGTCTTGCATTGTATTTCTCTAAGGTGATTAGAATCGAGCGCGCGGCCGATAGTTTACGTATAAACGTAGTCACAGTTGCTCAGCTCTTGAATAATTTTATTTTGGAATTATTTGGCTTTGCTTTGCAAGGCGTAAATAGCGGGCCACTGAATAGACCACTAATTGACAGGTCGCCGCAAAGTACCGACCCGATAATTGAATTTGGCGGGAATCTTGAAATAATCCAGTTACAGTGTGCAACCGGTGCCGTCCTCCCAGCAAACAAGTTCGATTTTGACAGCAGCAACAGAACATGAACGGTTTAGGTTCTTATCTCTTGAATACTTTATATTTTGAAATAGTTTTGCTGTGTCAGTATGTTAGCGCGTGCATAGCGGTCCACTGAATAGACCACTAATTGATAGGCCGCCGCAAAGTAACGAGCTTGAAATGACAAATTCTTAACATCATAAACGCGTTAATCGAATATTGAGATCTAACACAACTCATTGGATATATAGAAGTCTTACAGAAACTTTATAGGGAATTTCGGTACTCCCATGTCTTTTCGAATGAATGAATTTTATTACTTAATAATAGTCTAAGGTGATTTGAATTGAGCGCTTTTACTGAAGCCTTATAAATCTGCACTCCCTGTGTCTTGCATTGTATTTCTCTAAGGTGATTAGAATCGAGCGCGCGGCCGATAGTTTACGTATAAACGTAGTCACAGTTGCTTAGCTCTTGAATAATTTTATTTTGAAATTATTTGGCTTTGCTTTGCAAGGCGTAAATAGCGGGCCACTGAATAGACCACTAATTGAAAGGTCGCCGCAAAGTACCGACCCGATAATTGAATTTGGCGGGAATCTTGAAATAATCCAGTTACAGTGTGCAACCGGTGCCGTCCACCCAGCAAACAAGTTCGATTTTGGCAGCAGTAACAGAACATGAACGGTTTAGGTTCTTATCTCTTGAATACTTTATATTTTGAAATAGTTTTGCTGTGTCAGTATGTTAGCGCGTGCATAGCGGTCCACTGAATAGACCACTAATTGATAGGCCGCCGCAAAGTAACGAGCTTGAAATGACAAATTCTTAACATCAAAAACGCGTTAATCGAATATTGAGATCTAACACAACTCATTGGATATATAGAAGTCTTACAGAAACTTTATAGGGAATTTCGGTACTCCCATGTCTTTTCGAATGAATGAATTTTATTACTTAATAATAGTCTAAGGTGATTTGAATTGAGCGCTTTTACTGAAGCCTTATAAATCTGCACTCCCTGTGTCTTGCATTGTATTTCTCTAAGGTTATTAGAATCGAGCGCGCGGCCGATAGTTTACGTATAAACGTAGTCACAGTTGCTTAGCTCTTGAATAATTTTATTTTGAAATTATTTGGCTTTGCTTTGCAAGGCGTAAATAGCCGGCCACTGAATAGACCACTAATTGAAAGGTCGCCGCAAAGTACCGACCCGATAATTGAATTTGGCGGGAATCTTGAAATAATCCAGTTACAGTGTGCAACCGGTGCCGTCCACCCAGCAAACAAGTTCGATTTTGGCAGCAGTAACAGAACATGAACGGTTTAGGTTCTTATCTCTTGAATACTTTATATTTTGAAATAGTTTTGCTGTGTCAGTATGTTAGCGCGTGCATAGCGGTCCACTGAATAGACCACTAATTGATAGGCCGCCGCAAAGTAACGAGCTTGAAATGACAAATTCTTAACATCAAAAACGCGTTAATCGAATATTGAGATCTAACACAACTCATTGGATATATAGAAGTCTTACAGAAACTTATAGGGAATTTCGGTACTCCCATGTCTTTTCGAATGAATGAATTTTATTACTTAATAATAGTCTAAGGTGATTTGAATTGAGCGCTTTTACTGAAGCCTTATAAATCTGCACTCCCTGTGTCTTGCATTGTATTTCTCTAAGGTTATTAGAATCGAGCGCGCGGCCGATAGTTTACGTATAAACGTAGTCACAGTTGCTTAGCTCTTGAATAATTTTGTTTTGAAATTATTTGGCTTTGCTTTGCAAGGCGTAAAGAGCGGGCCACTGAATAGACCACTAATTGAAAGGTCACCGCAAAGTACCGACCCGATAATTGAATTTGGCGGGAATCTTGAAATAATCCAGTTACAGTGTGCAACCGGTGCCGTCCACCCAGCAAACAAGTTCGATTTTGACAGCAGGAACAGAACATAAACGGTTGAGGTTCTTATCTCTTGAATACATTATATTTTGAAATAGTTTTGCTGTGTCAGTATGTTAGCGCGTGCATAGCGGTCCACTGAATAGACCACTAATTGAAAAGCCGCCGCAAAGTAACGAGCTTGAAATGACAAATTCTTAACATCAAAAACGCGTTAATCGAATATTGAGATCTAACACAACTCATTGGATATATAGAAGTCTTACAGAAACTTTATAGGGAATTTCGGTACTCCCATGTCTTTTCGAATGAATGAATTTTATTACTTAATAATAGTCTAAGGTGATTTGAATTGAGCGCTTTTACTGAAGCCTTATAAATCTGCACTCCCTGTGTCTTGCATTGTATTTCTCTAAGGTGATTAGAATCGAGCGCGCGGCCGATAGTTTACGTATAAACGTAGTCACAGTTGCTTAGCTCTTGAATAATTTAATTTTGAAATTATTTGGCTTTGCTTTGCAAGGCGTAAATAGCGGGCCACTGAATAGACCACTATTTGAAAGGTCGCCGCAAAGTACCGACCCGATAATTGAATTTGGCGGGAATCTTGAAATAATCCAGTTACAGTGTGCAACCGGTGCCGTCCACCCAGCAAACAAGTTCGATTTTGACAGCAGTAACAGAACATCTATTCCGTATAACTGTACCGTAGCCTTTGCCACCCCCAGCTCCTTCGTTAATTCGTCGACATTTTTGCCGACGACAAGCTGCTTGGCAACGTAGGCTTTCCTTGGCGAGTTTTTAATTTTACCGTAGAGTCGGTAGAGCAACGTCTTCTGCAAACAGAAGACAAAGGACTGTTAGCTAGCTGTGACTCGATCCGCATGCAACCAGTATACTATGGAGTAATATACCGCCAAGAACAGCTCAAATATTCTTGCGCGTTGTAACACTCACTGACCGATTTACGTTCACCTTGAGGAAAATGCAGAGAGTGACACTGTAATCACTACAGATGTAGATTTGCTGTACACATGACCGATTTATGAGGCTCACATACCGTGGGACTCAGCACCATTCGTTTGCTTTCACCCTTAGCTCCCACTTCACTATTCGCTCTTGCACGTTTTCTTGAACTGTGAAACAAGTATGATAAAACACAGTTGAGATGCGAAAACGAAAGCAAACAAAAGCATTCAAGTCCAAAACAGATATACAGCAAAACACTCACCTTTCAGCCATTGTAACGAAATAAATAAGTAGAGTGTGTTGGAGATTGTCTAGTCAAATAAGTTACAGTACCCTCCTGTATATCAGTCTAATGCAAGTGGCACGTTCTATCGGATGCAAAACACAAAATGAATAACTTGAATTTGACAGCTGGCTATTGTTTGTCTTTTTTCACAAAAGAAATCTCGGGCATCCAACCACAATATGCGAACTTGGTAAAAATCTGCAACACCTTAGATTACTAAAGGACCCTTTTATAACCACTGCAGCCATTCTCAGTGTTCTCGTGTATTCCGCTACCACGGATCTTTATTGGGCAGCAATTTTCGAATTTCTTGAAACAGATGATTTAGTGAGTGTAGCTGGAGTAGGCTACGATTGGTAGCTAGTAGTATTCCAACGTTATCACTTCCGCGAAAAAGTTTAGAGACGCTGCAGCGAACTTCTTCTGCCTAATACCGGTGTACCAGAGACTTTTGCATTTTCCCGTGTGGGTATCACCAATTTTCTTGCCCTTGCGGTGTTTTCTCTTTTTTGATCTTGAACATTCTTATTCAAAAAAGAACCGCGTCACATGCCACGCCTTTTTATACTTTTGTTTCTGCTTTAATCTACGAACAACGACGGTAATTGATGCGGGATTGATTTTGTTTGCAAGAAGGAAACCATTCGGCAGCTCCTTCCGCTGCAAAGTTCAGGAGCAATTTCAATTCTTTCTAGAATAGCAATAAAATCAATTGGTGGTTTTGAAACACTGATTGGTTTCAGTTTAGTTTTAATATGTTTAATAAATGCTTCGGATAAGAACTCGAGCAAGAGCAATACCCCCGTGGAAGTGTAAATTTGGAAAGTTAAACTTCGTTATGTTATTAATTCGATCTATTTACCTTGTGCGATTGGCTGAAGCATCGCAGAGCGCGAAATGTGAAAGTTTTTTTTCCACTTTTCTCATAGAAGAATCATTAACATTTAAAATATATTTCTTAGCATAAGCTTGAGTATACAAGTAACCTATTTACAGGTTATCAGAAATATTTGCATTGGGAACTGAGAGAAACTTGGCTTTCGATAGCTGCGGTTACACTACCCCAGGTAAAGTCGTTTACCCAGTAAAACTGGCCCCAATCAAATCCATCTGGGGATAGAATTGACCTGGGGAAGGGACCGTCTGAGGGACCGTCTAGCGTCTGTCAACGCACGCATAATACGCTATTAAGTGACTATGAGTCACCTTTATCACAAACATGCCGGCTGTTTGAACAAAGAAGTCGATTTCGTTGCGAAAGTCCAAAATTGCATCATTCGAAATTTGATAACTGAAAGATAAAGAAGAATCAGCGAACTGTTCTCTTCCAAAAATACCGGTGGCCCAGGAAATTTGCATACCCCTAAATTGGCACTCCGCGGTGCAAATTTTCTAGACAATTTGCCAAGGAAATTTGCACCCCCTCCCAGACTCTATCGTTTTCTTACCTACTGATCTGAATTAAGCGCGTCAAATTTACGTAATTAAAGTTAGGTAACATACTCATTTACGGTTTAGGTTCTTATCTGTTGAATACTTTATATTTTGAAATAGTTTTGCTGTGTCAGTATGTTAGCGCGTGCATAGCGGTCCACTGAATAGACCACTAATTGAAAGGCCGCCGCAAAGTAACGACCCGATAATTGAATTTGGCGGGAATCTTGAAATAATCCAGTTACAGTGTGCAACCGGTGCCGTCCACCCAGCAAACAAGTTCGATTTTGACAGCAGCAACAGAACATGAACGGTTTAGTTTCTTATCTCTTGAATACTTTATATTTTGAAATAGTTTTGCTGTGTCAGTATGTTAGCGCGTGCATAGCGGTCCACTGAATAGACCACTAATTGATAGGCCGCCGCAAAGTAACGAGCTTGAAATGATAAATTCTTAACATCAAAAAAGCGTTAATCGAATATTGAGATCTAACACAACTCATTCGATATATAGAAGTCTTACAGAAACTTTATAGGGAATTTCGGCACTCCCATGTCTTTTCGAATGAATGAATTTTATTACTTAATAATAGTCTAAGGTGATTTGAATTGAGCGCTTTTACTGAAGCCTTATAAATCTGCACTCCCTGTGTCTTGCATTGTATTTCTCTAAGGTGATTAGAATCGAGCGCGCGGCCGATAGTTTACGTATAAACGTAGTCACAGTTGCTCAGCTCTTGAATAATTTTATTTTGAAATTATTTGGCTTTGCTTTGCAAGGCGTAAATAGCGGGCCACTGAATAGACCACTAATTGAAAGGTCGCCGCAAAGTACCGACCCGATAATTGAATTTGGCGGGAATCTTGAAATAATCCAGTTACAGTGTGCAACCGGTGCCGTCCACCCAGCAAACAAGTTCGATTTTGACAGCAGCAACAGAACATGAACGGTTTAGGTTCTTATCTCTTGAATACTTTATATTTTGAAATAGTTTTGCTGTGTCAGTATGTTAGCGCGTGCATAGCGGTCCACTGAATAGACCACTAATTGAAAGGCCGCCGCAAAGTAACGAGCTTGAAATGACAAATTCTTAACATCATAAACGCGTTAATCGAATATTGAGATCTAACACAACTCATTGGATATATAGAAGTCTTACAGAAACTTTATAGGGAATTTCGGTACTCCCATGTCTTTTCGAATGAATGAATTTTATTACTTAATAATATTCTAAGGTGATTTGAATTGAGCGCTTTTACTGAAGCCTTATAAATCTGCACTCCCTGTGTCTTGCATTGTATTTCTCTAAGGTGATTAGAATCGAGCGCGCGGCCGATAGTTTACGTATAAACGTAGTCACAGTTGCTTAGCTCTTGAATAATTTTATTTTGAAATTATTTGGCTTTGCTTTGCAAGGCGTAAATAGCGGGCCACTGAATAGACCACTAATTGAAAGGTCGCCGCAAAGTACCGACCCGATAATTGAATTTGGCGGGAATCTTGAAATAATCCAGTTACAGTGTGCAACCGGTGCCGTCCACCCAGCAAACAAGTTCGATTTTGACAGCAGCAACAGAACATGAACGGTTTAGGTTCTTATCTCTTGAATACTTTATATTTTGAAATAGTTTTGCTGTGTCAGTATGTTAGCGCGTGCATAGCGGTCCACTGAATAGACCACTAATTGAAAGGCCGCCGCAAAGTAACGAGCTTGAAATGACAAATTCTTAACATCAAAAACGCGTTAATCGAATATTGAGATCTAACACAACTCATTGGATATATAGAAGTCTTACAGAAACTTAATAGGGAATTTCGGTACTCCCATGTCTTTTCGAATGAATGAATTTTATTACTTAATAATAGTCTAAGGTGATTTGAATTGAGCGCTTTTACTGAAGCCTTATAAATCTGCACTCCCTGTGTCTTGCATTGTATTTCTCTAAGGTGATTAGAATCGAGCGCGCGGCCGATAGTTTACGTATAAACGTAGTCACAGTTGCTTAGCTCTTGAATAATTTTATTTTGAAATTATTTGGCTTTGCTTTGCAAGGCGTAAATAGCGGGCCACTGAATAGACCACTAATTGAAAGGTCGCCGCAAAGTACCGACCCGATAATTGAATTTGGCGGGAATCTTGAAATAATCCAGTTACAGTGTGCAACCGGTGCCGTCCACCCAGCAAACAAGTTCGATTTTGACAGCAGCAACAGAACATGAACGGTTTAGGTTCTTATATCTTGAATACTTTATATTTTGAAATAGTTTTGCTGTGTCAGTATGTTAGCGCGTGCATAGCGGTCCACTGAATAGACCACTAATTGAAAGGCCGCCGCAAAGTAACGAGCTTGAAATGACAAATTCTTAACATCAAAAACGCGTTAATCGAATATTGAGATCTAACACAACTCATTGGATATATAGAAGTCTTACAGAAACTTTATAGGGAATTTCGGTGCTCCCATGTCTTTTCGAATGAATGAATTTTATTACTTAATAATAGTCTAAGGTGATTTGAATTGAGCGCTTTTACTGAAGCCTTATAAATCTGCACTCCCTGTGTCTTGCATTGTATTAATAATAATAATAATAATAAGAAATTTATATAGCGCCATATCCACTAACTGCACTATGGCGCTTTACAATACTACAGTTAAAAATATAAAATAATAATTATAAAAATGTTTGTTTAAAAAGATAAGTCTTAAGACTAGATTTAAATATGGTAAGGGTATTGCTTGTCCTTATTTGAATGGGCAGAGCGTTCCACAGCCTCGGCGCAGCCACCGAGAATGCCCTGTCACCATAGGTCTTTTGGTTAGACCTCGGGGCGACCAGAAGGCGTTTGCCAGCTGATCTAAGACTACGACAGGGATGATATGAATTCAATAAACTACTAATGTAAAGAGGTGCTAAATTGTTAAGGGATTTAAAAACTAATAATAATAACTTAAAAACAATCCGTTTTTCTACTGGCAGCCAATGGAGCTCCATCAGTAGCGGCATAGCACGAGCATACCTCGACTTGCGCGATACAAGCCGGGCGGCACAATTTTGAACGGATTGCAGTCTCTGCGTAAGATATTTTGGCAGACTATACAGAAGTGCGTTACCATTATCTAATCTACAAGTTATAAATGCATGTACAAGAGCTTCAGTAGAGTCCTCGGAGAGATAATCCCTAATTTTAGCAATCCTCCTGATGTGAAAGAAAGCTGATTTGGTAATAGAGTTAACATGTTTTTCGAGAGTTAGACTATTGTCCATTATAAAACCTAGATTCCTAGCTGACGTTGAGGGCTGAACTACGTTATCATTGATCGAGATAGAATTAAGTAAAGGACGAGGGCGGTACTTCGAACTTATAATAAGAAGTTCGGACTTGTCACTATTAAGCTTTAGTTTGTTTGCCCTCATCCAGTCATCTATTTCAGTCGCACAGGCCTCTATTAGACCAACGGCTGATGCTTGCCCTTCGCCACTTCGGGAATCAAAGGACAGGTACAACTGGGTATCATCCGCATAAAAGTGAAAACCCATGTTATACCTCCTCACGATATCCCCAAGCGGCGAAGTATATAGCAGATATAAAATAGGGCCCAGGACAGAACCTTGAGGCACCCCGCAAACCAGTGGCCGGTGTGAAGACTCTAAGGTGATTAGAATCGAGCGCGCGGCCGATAGTTTACGTATAAACGTAGTCACAGTTGCTTAGCTCTTGAATAATTTTATTTTGAAATTATTTGGCTTTGCTTTGCAAGGCGTGAATAGCGGGCCACTGAATAGACCACTAATTGAAAGGTCGCCGCAAAGTACCGACCCGATAATTGAATTTGGCGGGAATCTTGAAATAATCCAGTTACAGTGTGCAACCGGTGCCGTCCACCCAGCAAACAAGTTCGATTTTGACAGCAGTAACAGAACATCTATTCCGTATAACTGTACCGTAGCCTTTGCCACCCCCAGCTCCTTCGTTAATTCGTCGACATTTTTGCCGACGACAAGTTGCTTGGCAACGTAGGCTTTCCTTGGCGAGTTTTTAATTTTACCGTAGAGTCGGTAGAGCAACGTCTTCTGCAAACAGAAGACAAAGGACTGTTAGCTAGCTGTGACTCGATCCGCATGCAACCAGTATACTATGGAGTAATATACCGCCAAGAACAGCTCAAATATTCTTGCGCGTTGAAACACTCACTGACCGATTTACGTTCACCTTGAGGAAAATGCAGAGAGTGACACTGTAATCACTACAGATGTAGATTTGCTGTACACATGAAGTTCGATTTTGACAGCAGCAACAGAACATGAACGGTTTAGGTTCTTATCTCTTGAATACTTTATATTTTGAAATAGTTTTGCTGTGTCAGTATGTTAGCGCGTGCATAGCGGTCCACTGAATAGACCACTAATTGATAGGCCGCCGCAAAGTAACGAGCTTGAAATGACAAATTCTTAACATCAAAAACGCGTTAATTCACAAAACAGCTCACCGGAAATCCAAAATCATATTTTCGGTAACTCCAATCAGCCAATCAGGAAATGGACGGGTCCCTGCTGACCAAGTCAGAAGGCTATGGGAACGAGATTGGGGAAACATAATTTTCTCTACCGGGTGACAAATGCTGGTCAAAGAGCCCTGAAAGAGTCTGAGAACGAGGTTTCGTTTCATATTCAGAAGTAATAGTTTGGGGAGTGCGAACAAAACATTATAATCTATTTACTAAATAGAACAGGGTTTGCTGTGTTCTGTACTCTGGCAAAAAACACGACTGGAGCTGTAGAACATGAAAAAAGGATACAGGAATCACGAGCCGCGCAGATTGAGATTCCGATCTAAATAAAGAATACTTCGAAGAAATTCGATGACAGTTCTTGAATGAAATTGCTATAAAAAGAAGCAAAATTCGATATAAAAAAGCCGACAAATATCATTCTTTACGGACAAAATGTGCAAGCTAAGTCAGTTTAGTGTTTTTAGCGAGAATCTGCCCTGTTGAAGCCACACTGCTGAACGTATACCTGGACTGTGTTTATTGAACACGAGTTGAACAAACTTCCAGACCCTACAAAGCTGGTAGAAAGAGAAGCCACATCCACAGGAAACGAATTTGTAGCTGCAGCTTGAGCTAAGGATAGGTTCCGACTAGATGTGTGGTGTTCAGGTGGCTCTGAAGCCTGCCCGGTAGCTGATCCCGTTTCGAGAGCATTAGTTAAAATGTTGGAACACGAGCGAAGCTGTTCAGTGGTAGGCGACGGTTGTAGTTCTTGATGCTTTGCTCATTTCGGTGACCAGATATATTCATTATGTGCCGACTAGGAACTTGTGCATCTGACCAGAGTGTTATTGCTGTGGCTCTAACACAGTGGTTTGTGTAGATTTTGGACAAAGCAGCATCTTTGGAAATTTCTTTCATCATGCTTGTCAGCTTGTTGATGCCCAGCGGCTTGTTGTCGTACCAGATGGGATCAGTATTCGACCACTTTTTCTTTGGATACTGAAAAAGGGCATTGCAGATTTTATTTCTCTTTGAAAGATAGAGCTTAAGGCAGCTTACTCCATCAATTCCAGGGACTTCTGATGTGGTATACATTCGTCCGTATTTCTCAAAGCTCTCTACGTCTGCCGTATCACCGGGATGGTTTTTGGTAGCTTCATCGGGTGTCATGGTAACATATTCCCGGTCCTCGTCATCTCTGTTGTAAGTAAAACTGTCTGCTTTCAGTTCTCTCAATCCTTCACGACCTCTGCGGCACCAGTACAGCATAATGTGGAACCAAACATTCCCTAGGAGCCCAAGAGGAGTGATTCCTCTCATCACATTACTGGACCTCAGTTTCAGTATATCACCGGACTCGAGAACTGGCTTATGCAAAACATTTTCTTTCCCATCCATTTTTTGCACTTTTATCTTGGAGTTTAACATTTGGTTTGACTGCTGAAAATCAGGATTTTTGGTGAACTTTAGACCTCTGTTCAGTGGAGGATTGTTTAAATAGCGCTCGATGCCGTTTCTGACGCTGAGCAAAGAGGATCGGCCATAGCACTGGCCATCTTTGGTTCTCGCCTCGGCATAGAATTTGCGAAGCTGACCATAAAGTTCGCTGTTTGCCATTTCGTGGAGCTGTTTTTTTGTTTCCTCTGGTAGCATACCAATCTGTTAAAAATACCCTTGTTAAACCAATAGCAAAGGTAGGGAAACACCGTAGTTTGAAAACGATGTAAAATGTAACTATTAATAATTATTACGTAGCGTCTAGCGATACATTTGTTGTTGTTGTTGTTGTTAGCTTTAAGCTTGGCGCAGTCGGTTAAACTGCTACTTTGCTAGTCAAACAAATTTGCTTGATTAGTTTTCATCAATACTTAACATATGCAGTGCTAAAGGAAACTCATAAATGCAACCATTACCTTACCTTCAAAACGTTTTACCGCCCATTTGGTGTTTTGTTTTGTTGATTGTGCCTGAGACTTTTCTACGACAGCGAATCTGTTTTGTTGATGTTCCTACTCTTTTTTATCCCACTCATTCGGCTTGGTTACTTCATCAACAAAGTCTATAAGCTCTTTGTCGATGTCATCTTGGAAAATGTCTCCATTTTGACACGAATGTTTTAGCCGAAAACGTTTCCATGTCTCTATAATTTCACAAACCAATCAGATCGCGCGTTACTCCTTTCTATGTCTCTATACTCTCACAAACGCATGGTTTTTGACCAATCAGGGAGCGCGTTAGTAACTATCTATTATATAAAGAATGATAATAGGCCCTTTGCAGCTAACAGTCACGTGCTGATGTAATACTTGATTAACGAATGAATTGAGCTGGGGATCCCCATGGGAAAGGCGTTGCCAACTATCTTTAAAAACGCAGTTTTAGAAATTCGGCAATTGATTGGAGGTGGAAAATAGCATTTGCAAACAGGTTTTTCTAATAGCAATACCGATCTCGTACAAGGCCTTTAAATAAATGAAGTCAGTTATTTTTTGCTCTCCAGTACAACCACGTGATTTGGTAGCTGCAAAGGGCCTATTGTTTTGTATTTTGTACCTGTTTCGCAGTTGCTTCCCGTGTACCCAGCAGCACATATACACGTGTATCCATTTAACTGGTCGGTACAATTAGCGCCATTGTTACAAGGGTTGCTAGAACACTCGCCGACATCTAAAAAATCCAAAACATTCGTCAAAGTTGTAGTAATTCAAGCTTTTTGTGCGAAAAAAGGAATCCTGATAGTATGAACTGTTAATGACAAGCTTGTGCTTTGAACTTATTGTTTATTGAGAATTTTATATTCTGGCATGAGAAAAGAATGCAATCTAAATCACAACTTGAAAAAGATTAGAAAGTCTCATCTAAATCGATTTAGGCGTTGACAATATGAAGATACAGGATACCTGAACACCTGTGAAGGTGACAGAATTAGAGACTCATAAACGGCAGAATAGCGTATGGATCTGTCTTTTCTTGATTGATTGAGTGGTCATTTATATCCTAACTTTACCAAATGCACCATCTAAAAGTAAAAACGAATTTAACTATTAGTATGTCAGAATAGATGATATTATTAAGTTCTTTATCTTATCAGAAAAATATGGAGTAACTTTTACAGCATATTGCAAGAAAAGATTAATGGAAGCCATGTTATCTTACTTTCGATAATTTTTCGACATATAGAACACATAAGAACAATATTTACACTAGCGGAGATTTTAATTCCTGTATGAATAGCAAACAGTTGTCTTCAATTTTGTCTTGAACCATTTACTAAAGTAATTCACACAAATGCGACAATGTAATGTAATGTGACACAAATGCATTGCTTTATATAATATTTTTTTATTAAAAAAGAGTTTACTGTGGATTTCATCTCCCCGAAACCAGTTGTTATAAATGTGACGAAGAAATAACCCGTCACGTTATGCCGAATTTTGGTACAAACACGATGCAATGTGCACTCACCCCGTATTTCGGACTCGCTTTGCCAGAACGCCCATTGTTCATACTACTATATACATAGTGTTGCATCATATTTCGAGCTTCGGCGTTCCAACCGGCCAATGATTTTTACTCAACATGACATACCATTTAAACATATAGCTCCACTAAGATATACGACCCATAGGAGATGGAGTGTGAAAAGTGTGGAAGAGTATTTCAGAGGAGTTGGAATCTGAAACGCCATCGAGAGAATCGCAAGACCCCATGTGTTAGGGCCCCAAAGCGCTTCTTATGTGAGAATTGTGGTGGAGAGCTAAGCTGCTACTTTGCTTTGTGGAGACATAAGAAGAACAACTGCCCTACCTACCACCCTAAACCCATCGTTAACGAAAACTAGGCACACACACACGCATTTACTCAATATCATATATACCATTTAAACATATAGCTCCACTATAATATATGCCCCCCAATATGGAACACCTCACATTGGAGCGAACCCATCGGACCATCGGTAAGTATCTACGTGGGTGGCAGATGGACGTTCCCGTGGGCCACGAACTAGGTGTTGACCCAAGGGCCTTTCTAGAAGGCACGCGCCGCGAGATTCATCAGAAATTGGTGGAAGAAATCGACGACCTACATGGCGTGAAGTTTCAACTCGCTCTAAAGGTGATGCTCAGGAAGGACCATCCAGACGGTAGCAATGAGTCTACTGACCCTACGATGCGCCATAAACAGGAGGTTGTCATGCAGACCAACGAGATTCATGAGGCCTTAGACAGAGCCATCCCAACGATTCTAGAGCATCTCGAGAAGTGGACGAATAGAGGCTCTGGATGGGTTGTCGACCACATCATCCTGCTCTGGCTAAACGTAGCTAGCTATCAGCCTCTGAGAGGCGTATCCTTCATCGAACTACCTACGGAAGTTGCAAAGAAGAAAGCCGTGATCAATGTAAAAAACAACGATGACAACTGCTTTCGTTGGACACTACGCTCAGCAATGTTTCCAGTTGCGAAAAACCCACAGAGGACATCGAAGTATCAAGAAGACGATGGATTGAAATTAGATTGGCTTAGCCTACCAACACCAATCTCACAAATAACGCGCGTGGAGAAGCAGCTCGACCTCGCAATCAACGTTTTTGGGTGGGAGAAAGGTGTGGTGGTAGTCTACAGGATTAGCAGACAACGTGGGGACATCCACCGCATCAACATGCTGCTCATAGAGAAGTCCGGAAAGTACCACTATACCTGGATCAAGGACTTGAACCGCCTCCTTTACAATCATAGCAAACACCACGGTAGGAAACACTTTTGCGAGCGATGCCTACATGGGTACTGCCGAGAAGACCTCCTTGAAGCCCACAAGCCCGAGGTATAGGGGGAACCGCCGTGAGAGTGGAAATGCCTAAAGAGGGTGAAAACAAGCTCTCCTTCCAAAACCACCACAGACAGCTACCAGCTCCGTATGTTATCTATGCTGACTTTGAGGCTTTGACCACAAAGATCGCAGGACCAGAGTTGGATCCCACAAAGAGCAACACTCAGAACACACAACATCATGTGGCTTGTGGCTTTGGCTACGTCGTGGTGCGATGCGATGGTCATACAGAGCCTCCAGTCGTTTACAGAGGTCTGGATGCCGCAGAACGGTTCCTGGAGGCGATGCAACGAGAAGAATCGAAAATCAAGGTAGTTTTGGAAAATCCCAAAGCAATATGGATGACCCAAAATAATGAGTTTGCCCACAATACGGCCACAATCTGCCATGTGTGTGAGAAGCCACTCTACGGTGACTCAGTTCGCGACCATTACCACATCACAGGCAAGTACAGAGGCGCAGCCCACAATGCTTGTAACCTCAAGCTGCGGTTGAGCCCCAAAAGCACAACCATACCAGTCGTATTCCACAACTTGCGGGGTTACGACGCGCATCTAATAATGCAGGCTATTTCCAAGACGAAGGGGCAGATCACGTGTATCCCTAACAACACGGAGAAGTACATATCGTTCTCCTTAGACCAGCTGCGATTCATCGACAGCGCTCAATTCCTCTTGGCATCCCTAGACAAGCTGGTGTCAGCCAACCAGCCAGAAGCCTTCCAGATTACTGCTCAGTATGAGCCTAGTGTAGAGCGGCAACGCCTACTTTTGCGAAAAGGCATCTACCCGTATGAGTATATGGATAGCTGGAATCGGTTCGCAGATCCACTCCCACCACGAGCCGACTTCTACAGCAAGCTATCGGCTGAAGGCATTTCCGAGGAGGACTATGCCCACGCTCAAAGGGTCTGGAGCGCCTTTGGCTGCAAAGATATGGGAGATTACCACGACCTATATCTCCGAACCGATGTGCTTCTTCTGGCAGACGTCTTTGAGACCTTTCGGAAGACGTGCCTACATCAGTACGGCTTAGACCCTGCACACTACTACACCAGCCCTGGCCTCTCTTGGGATGCGCTCTTGAAGACTACAGGTGTGGAGCTCGAGCTGCTTGTGGACTACGACCAGCATCTCTTCATAGAGAAAGGTCTTCGCGGAGGTATATCTATGGTATCCAAGAGACTTTATGCTTTATGCTGAGGCAGCCATAGCAGAAGTCACCTAGGCATGTCATGTGCTTTAGGGTTACGGCGAAAACTTAGCGTTGCATTTTGAACGCAAGTTTGTGCCCGGCTATGCATTTTAGCTTGCCAAACGGAGTTTAATAACGATGCACATTTTAAAACTTCTTAATAACTTACAATGTATTTATTCAAGATAATAGGTACATTCAAAGGAGCATTGAGTTCCGAGGTTTTCGTAACGTTCATGTTCTGTTACTGCTGTCAAAATCGAACTCGTTTGCTGGGTGGACGGCACCGGTTGCACATTCTAACTGGATTATTTCAAGATTCCCGCGGCCTTTCAATTAGTGGTCTATTCAGTGGCCCGCTATTCACGCCTAACATTGCAAAGCAAAGCCAAACCATTTCAAAATAAAATTATTCAAGAGCTAAGCAACTGTGACTACGTTTATACGTAAACTATCGGCCGCGCGCTCGATTCTAATAACCTTAGAGAAATACAATGCAAGACACAGGGAGTGCAGATTTATAAGGCTTCAGTAAAAGCGCTCAATTCAAATCACCATAGACTATTATTAAGTAATATAATTCATTCATTCGAAAAGACATGGGAGTGCCGAAATTCCCTATAAAGTTTCTGTAAGACTTCTACATATCGAGTGAGTTGTGTCAGATCTCAATATTCGATTAACGCGTTTTTGATATTAAGTATTTGTCATTTCAAGCTCGTTACTTTGCGGCGGCCTTTCAATTAGTGGTCTATTCAGTGGCCCGCTATGCACGCGCTAACATACTGACACAGCAAAACTATTTCAAAATATAAAGTATTCAAGAGATAAGAACCGAAACCGTAAATGAGTATGTTACGTAACTTTAATTACGTCAATTTGACGCGCTTAATTCAGATCAGTAGGTAATCAAACGATAGACTCTGGGAGGGGGTTCCTTGGCAAATTGTCTAGGAAATTTGCACCGCGGAGTGCCAATTTACGGCTATGCAAATTTCCTGGGCCACCGGTAGTGGGGATTGTATGTTCAATCCCCAGATGGATTTGATTGGGGCCAGTTTTACTGGGTAAACGACTTTACCTGGGGTAGTGTAACCGCAGCTATCGAAAGCCAAGTTTCTCTCAGTTCCCAATGCAAATATTTCTGATAACCTGTAAATAGGTTACTTGTGTACTCAAGCTTATGCTAAGAAATAAATTTTAAATGTTAATGATTCTTCTATGAGAAAACTGGAAAAAAACTTTCACATTTCGCGCTCTGCCATGCTTCAGCCAATCGCACAAGGTAAATAGATCGAATTAATAACATAACAAACTTTAACTTTCCAAATTTACACTTCCACGGGGGTATTGCTCTTGCTCGAGTTCTTATCCGAAGCATTTCTTAAACATATTAAAACTAAACTGAAACCAACAGTGTTTCAAAACCACCAATTGATTTTATTGCTATTCTAGAAAGAATTGAAATTGCTCCTGAACTTTGCAGCGGAAGGAGCTGCCGAATGGTTTCCTTCTTGCAAACAAAATCAATCTCGCATCAATTACCGTCGTTTTTCGTAGATTAAAGCAGAAACAAAAGCATAAAAAGGCGTGGCATGTGACGCGGTTCTTTTTTGAATAAGAATGTTCAAGATCAAAAATGGGAAAACACCGCAAGGGCAAGAAAATTGGTGATACCCACACGGGAAAATGCAAAAGTCTCTGGTACACCGGTATTAGGCAGAAGAAGTTCGCTGCAGCGTCTCTAAACTTTTTCGCGGAAGTGATAACGTTGGAATACTACTAGCTACCAATCGTAGCCTACTCCAGCTACACTCACTAAATCATCTGTTTCAAGAAATTCGAAAATTGCTGCCCAATAAAGATGCGTGGTAGCGGAATACACGAGAACACTGAGAATGGCTGCAGTGGTTATAAAAGGGTCCTTTAGTAATCTAAGGTGTTGCAGATCTTTACCAAGTTCGCATATTGTGGTTGGAAGCCCGAGATTTCTTTTGTGAAAAAAGACAAACAATAACCAGCTGTCAAATTCAAGTTATTCATTTTGTGTTGTGCATCAGATAGAACGTGCCGCTTGCATTAGACTGATATACAGGAGGGTACTGTAACTTATTTGACTAGACAATCTCCAACACACTCTACTTATTTATTTCGTTACAATGGCTGAAAGGTGAGTGTTTTGCTGTATATCTGTTTTGGACTTGAATGCTTTTGTTTGCTTTCGTTTTCGCATCTCAACTGTGTTTTATCATACTTGTTTCACAGTTCAAGAAAACGTGCAAGAGCGAATAGTGAAGTCGGAGCTAAGGGTGAAAGCAAACGAATGGTGCTGAGTCCCACGGTATGTGAGCCTCATAAATCGGTCATGTGTACAGCAAATCTACATCTGTAGTGATTACAGTGTCACTATCTGCATTTTCGTCAAGGTGAACGTAAATCGGTCAGTGAGTGTTTCAACGCGCAAGAATATTTGAGCTGTTCTTGGCGGTATATTACTCCATAGTATACTGGTTGCATGCGGATCGAGTCACAGCTAGCTAACAGTTCTTTGTCTTCTGTTTGCAGAAGACGTTGCCCTACCGACTCTACGGTAAAATTAAAAACTCGCCAAGGAAAGCCTACGTTGCTAAGCAACTTGTCGTCGGCAAAAATGTCGACGAATTAACGAAGGAGCTGGGGGTGGCAAAGGCTACGGTACAGTTATACGGAATAGATTGCTTTGCTGCTGGATTCCCCATAGACCACGGAATGATGGCTGGATATTTAGAAATCAAGGAGGAACGGTTCGGAGTTATGTGTGCCGCTATCAGAGCTAACAATGACTTAAAGCTACGTACAATTAGGGATTACCTAAAGGCAGATTATTCGTATAATCAAATCCGTTTCGTGTTGGCTTGCCTTATTCGAGACTATGATGAATTGTGAACACAGCGCATTGCCGATCGACTTACACATTTTTGCACAGGCGGTCCATCTGTTTATAACTTTCTAGCTTAACCATCAGTTTAATAAAATGACCATGAAGGGGCCGGGTCAGTTGAATTGTTTTAGTTAGTTCACACCCTTGCCAATAAATGTTTTAAGTGTTTCTTTAGACGTTTCTTATCTTTATGCTGAGCCAGACATAGCAGAAGTCACCTAGGAATCTCATGTGCTTTAAGTTTACGGCGAAAACTTAGCGTTGCATTTTGAACGCAAGTTTATGCCCGTCTATGCATTTTAGCTTGCAAAACGGAGTTTAATAACGATACACATTTTAAAACTTCTTAATAACTTACAATGTATTTATTCAAGATAATAGGTACATTCAAAGGAGCATGAGGTTTTAGTAGCGTTCATGTTCTGTTACTGCTGTCAAAATCGAACTTGTTTGCTGGGTGGACGGCACCGGTTGCACACTGTAACTGGATTATTTCAAGATTCCCGCCAAATTCAATTATCGGGTCGGTACTTTGCGGCGACCTTTCAATTAGTGGTCTATTCAGTGGCCCGCTATTTACGCCTTGCAAAGCAAAGCCAAATAATTTCAAAATAAAATTATTCAAGAGCTAAGCAAGTGTGACTACGTTTATACGTAAACTATCGGCCGCGCGCTCGATTCTAATCACTTTAGAGAAATACAATGCAAGACACAGGGAGTGCAGATTTATAAGGCTTCAGTAAAAGCGCTCAATTCAAATCACCTTAGACTATTATTAAGTAATAAAATTCATTCATTCGAAAAGACATGCGAGTGCCGAAATTCCCTATAAAGTTTCTGTAAGACTTCTATATATCCAATGAGTTGTGTTAGATCTCAATATTCGATTAACGCGTTTTTGATGTTAAGAATTTGTCATTTCATGCTCGTTACTTTGCGACGGCCTTTCAATTAGTGGTCTATTCAGTGGACCGCTATGCACGCGCTAACATACTGACACAGCAAAACTATTTCAAAATATAAAGTATTCAAGAGATAAGAACCTAAACCGTAAATGAGTATGTTACGTAACTTTAATTACGTAAATTTGACGCGCTTAATTCAGATCAGTAGGTAAGAAAACGATAGAGTCTGGGAGGGGGTGCAAATTTCCTTGGCAAATTGTCTAGGAAATTTGCACCGCGGAGTGCCAATTTAGGGGTATGCAAATTTCCTGGGCCACCGGTATTTTTGGACGAGAACAGTTCGCTGATTCGTCTTTATCTTTCAGTTATCAAATTTCGAATGATGCAATTTTGGAATTTCCAACGAAATCGACTTCTTTGTTCAAACAGCCGGCATGTTTATGATAAAGGTGACTCATAGTCACTTGATAGCGTATTATGCGTGCGTTGACAGACGCTAGACGGTCCCTCAGACGGTCCCTTCCCCAGGTCAATTCTATCCCCAGATGGATTTGATTGGGGCCAGTTTTACTGGGTAAACGACTTTACCTGGGGTAGTGTAACCGCAGCTATCGAAAGCCAAGTTTCTCTCAGTTCCCAATGCAAATATTTCTGATAACCTGTAAATAGGTTACTTGTGTACTCAAGCTTATGCTAAGAAATATATTTTAAATGTTAATGATTCTTCTATGAGAAAAGTGGAAAAAAACTTTCACATTTCGCGCTCTGCGATGCTTCAGCCAATCGCACAAGGTAAATAGATCGAATTAATAACATAACGAAGTTTAACTTTCCAAATTTACACTTCCACGGGGGTATTGCTCTTGCTCGAGTTCTTATCCGAAGCATTTCTTAAACATATTAAAACTAAACGGAAACCAATCAGTGTTTCAAAACCACCAATTGATTTTATTGCTATTCTAGAAAGAATTGAAATTGCTCCTGAACTTTGCAGCGGAAGGAGCTGCCGAATGCTTTTTCTTCTTGCAAACAAAATCAATCCCGCATCAATTACCGTCGTTTTTCGTAGATTAAAGCAGAAACAAAAGCATAAAAAGGCGTGGCATGTGACGCGGTTATTTTTTGAATAAGAATGTTCAAGATCAAAAAAGAGAAAACACCGCAAGGGCAAAAAAATTGGTGATAACCCACACGGGAAAATGCAAAAGTCTCTGGTACACCGGTATTAGGCAGAAGAAGTTCGCTGCAGCGTCTCTAAACTTTTTCGCGGAAGTGATAACGTTGGAATACTACTAGCTACCAATCGTAGCCTACTCCAGCTACACTCACTAAATCATCTGTTTCAAGAAATTCGAAAATTGCTGCCCAATAAAGATGCGTGGTAGCGGAATACACGAGAACACTGAGAATGGCTGCAGTGGTTATAAAAGGGTCCTTTAGTAATCTAAGGTGTTGCAGATTTTTACCAAGTTCGCATATTGTGATTGGATGCCCGAGATTTCTTTTGTGAAAAAAGACAAACAATAACCAGCTGTCAAATTCAAGTTATTCATTTTGTGTTGTGCATCAGATAGAACGTGCCGCTTGCATTAGACTGATATACAGGAGGGTACTGTAACTTATTTGACTAGACAATCTCCAACACACTCTACTTATTTATTTCGTTACAATGGCTGAAAGGTGAGTGTTTTGCTGTATATCTGTTTTGGACTTGAATGCTTTTGTTTGCTTTCGTTTTCGCATCTCAACTGTGTTTTATCATACTTGTTTCACAGTTCAGGAAAACGTGCAAGAGCGAATAGTGAAGTCGGAGCTAAGGGTGAAAGCAAACGAATGGTGCTGAATCCCACGGTATGTGAGCCTCATAAATCGGTCATGTGTACAGCAAATCTACATCTGTAGTGATTACAGTGTCACTGTCTGCATTTTCGTCAAGGTGAACGTAAATCGGTCAGTGAGTGTTTCAACGCGCAAGAATATTTGAGCTGTTCTTGGCGGTATATTACTCCATAGTATACTGGTTGCATGCGGATCGAGTCACAGCTAGCTAACAGTTCTTTGTCTTCTGTTTGCAGAAGACGTTGCTCTACCGACTCTACGGTAAAATTAAAAACTCGCCAAGGAAAGCCTACGTTGCCAAGCAACTTGTGGTCGGCAAAAATGTCGACGAATTAACGAAGGAGCTGGGGGTGGCAAAGGCTACGGTACAGTTATACGGAATAGATTGCTTTGCTGCTGGATTCCCCATAGACCACGGAATGATGGCTGGATATTTAGAAATCAAGAAGGAACAGTTCAGAGTTATATGTGCCGCTATCAGAGCTAACAATGACTTAAAGCTACGTACAATTAGGGATGACCTAAAGGCAGATTATTCGTATAATCAAATCCGTTTCGTGTTGGCTTGCCTTATTCGAGACTGTGATGAATTGTGAACACAGCGCATTGCCGATCGACTTACACATTTTAGCACAGGCGGTCCATCTGTTTATAACTTTCTAGCTTGACCATCAGTTTAATAAAATGACCAGTTGAATTGTTTTAGTTAGTTCACACCCTTGCCAATAAATGTTTTAAGTGTTTCTTTAGACGTTTCTTATCTTTATGCTGAGCCAGACATAGCAGAAGTCACCTAGGAATCTCATGTGCTTTAAGTTTACGGCGAAAACTTAGCGTTGCATTTTTAACGCAAGTTTATGCCCGTCTATGCATTTTAGCTTGCAAAACGGAGTTTAATAACGATACACATTTTAAAACTTCTTAATAACTTACAATGTATTTATTCAAGATAATAGGTACATGCAAAGGAGCATTGAGGTTTTAGTAGCGTTCATGTTCTGTTACTGCTGTCAAAATCGAACTTGTTTGCTGGGTGGACGGCACCGGTTGCACACTGTAACTGGATTATTTCAAGATTCCCGCCAAATTCAATTATCGGGTCGGTACTTTGCGGCGACCTTTCAATTAGTGGTCTATTCAGTGACCCGCTATTTACGCCTTGCAAAGCAAAGCCAAATAATTTCAAAATAAAATTATTCAAGAGCTAAGCAACTGTGACTACGTTTATACGTAAACTATCGGCCGCGCGCTCGATTCTAATCACCTTAGAGAAATACAATGCAAGACACAGGGAGTGCAGATTTATAAGGCTTCAGTAAAAGCGCTCAATTCAAATCACCTTAGACTATTATTAAGTAATAAAATTCATTCATTCGAAAAGACATGGGAGTGCCGAAATTCCCTATAAAGTTTCTGTAAGACTTCTATATATCCAATGAGTTGTGTTAGATCTCAATATTCGATTAACGCGTTTTTGATGTTAAGAATTTGTCATTTCAAGCTCGTTACTTTGCGACGGCCTTTCAATTAGTGGTCTATACAGTGGACAGCTATGCACGCGCTAACATACTGACACAGCAAAACTATTTCAAAATATAAAGTATTCAAGAGATAAGAACCTAAACCGTAAATGAGTATGTTACGTAACTTTAATTACGTAAATTTGACGCGCTTAATTCAGATCAGTAGGTACGAAAACGATAGAGTCTGGGATGGGGTGCAAATTTCCTTGACAAGTTGTCTAGGAAATTTGCACCGCGGAGTGCCAATTTAGGGGTATGCAAATTTCCTGGGCCACCGGTATTTTTGGACGAGAACAGTTCGCTGATTCGTCTTTATCTTTCAGTTATCAAATTTCGAATGATGCAATTTTGGAATTTCGCAACGAAATCGACTTCTTTGTTCAAACAGCCGGCATGTTTATGATAAAGGTGACTCATAGTCACTTGATAGCGTATTATGCGTGCGTTGACAGACGCTAGACGGTCCCTCAGACGGTCCCTTCCCCAGGTCAATTCTATCCCCAGATGGATTTGATTGGGGCCAGTTTTACTGGGTAAACGACTTTACCTGGGGTAGTGTAACCGCAGCTATCGAAAGCCAAGTTTCTCTCAGTTCCCAATGCAAATATTTCTGATAACCTGTAAATAGGTTACTTGTGTACTCAAGCTTATGCTAAGAAATATATTTTAAATGTTAATGATTCTTCTATGAGAAAAGTGGAAAAAAACTTTCACATTTCGCGCTCTGCGATGCTTCAGCCAATCGCACAAGGTAAATAGATCGAATTAATAACATAACGAAGTTTAACTTTCCAAATTTACACTTCCACGGGGGTATTGCTCTTGCTCGAGTTCTTATCCGAAGCATTTCTTAAACATATTAAAACTAAACTGAAACCAATCAGTGTTTCAAAACCACCAATTGATTTTATTGCTATTCTAGAAAGAATTGAAATTGCTCCTGAATTTTGCAGCGGAAGGAGCTGCCGAATGGTTTCCTTCTTGCAAACAAAATCAATCCCGCATCAATTACCGTCGTTTTTCGTAGATTAAAGCAGAAACAAAAGCATAAAAAGGCGTGGCATGTGACGCGGTTATTTTTTGAATAAGAATGTTCAAGATCAAAAAAGAGAAAACACCGCAAGGGCAAGAAAATTGGTGATAACCCACACGGGAAAATGCAAAAGTCTCTGGTACACCGGTATTAGGCAGAAGAAGTTCGCTGCAGCGTCTCTAAACTTTTTCGCGGAAGTGATAACGTTGGAATACTACTAGCTACCAATCGTAGCCTACTCCAGCTACACTCACTAAATCATCTGTTTCAAGAAATTCGAAAATTGCTGCCCAATAAAGATGCGTGGTAGCGGAATACACGAGAACACTGAGAATGGCTGCAGTGGTTATAAAAGGGTCCTTTAGTAATCTAAGGTGTTGCAGATTTTTACCAAGTTCGCATATTGTGATTGGATGCCCGAGATTTCTTTTGTGAAAAAAGACAAACAATAACCAGCTGTCAAATTCAAGTTATTCATTTTGTGTTGTGCATCAGATAGAACGTGCCGCTTGCATTAGACTGATATACAGGAGGGTACTGTAACTTATTTGACTAGACAATCTCCAACACACTCTACTTATTTATTTCGTTACAATGGCTGAAAGGTGAGTGTTTTGCTGTATATCTGTTTTGGACTTGAATGCTTTTGTTTGCTTTCGTTTTCGCATCTCAACTGTGTTTTATCATAATGACCAGTTTAATAAAATGACCATGAAGGGGCCGGGTCAGTTGAATTGTTTTAGTTAGTTCACACCCTTGCCAATAAATGTTTTAAGTGTTTCTTTAGACGTTTCTTATCTTTATGCTGAGCCAGACATAGCAGAAGTCACCTAGGAATCTCATGTGCTTTAAGTTTACGGCGAAAACTTAGCGTTGCATTTTTAACGCAAGTTTATGCCCGTCTATGCATTTTAGCTTGCAAAACGGAGTTTAATAACGATACACATTTTAAAACTTCTTAATAACTTACAATGTATTTATTCAAGATAATAGGTACATGCAAAGGAGCATTGAGGTTTTAGTAGCGTTCATGTTCTGTTACTGCTGTCAAAATCGAACTTGTTTGCTGGGTGGACGGCACCGGTTGCACACTGTAACTGGATTATTTCAAGATTCCCGCCAAATTCAATTATCGGGTCGGTACTTTGCGGCGACCTTTCAATTAGTGGTCTATTCAGTGGCCCGCTATTTACGCCTTGCAAAGCAAAGCCAAATAATTTCAAAATAAAATTATTCAAGAGCTAAGCAACTGTGACTACGTTTATACGTAAACTATCGGCCGCGCGCTCGATTCTAATCACCTTAGAGAAATACAATGCAAGACACAGGGAGTGCAGATTTATAAGGCTTCAGTAAAAGCGCTCAATTCAAATCACCTTAGACTATTATTAAGTATTAATGTTCAAATTTCGTGCATTGTACAAAATCCAAGCATGTGATTGGATAATGAGCGTGCATTATTGGTGACCACAGCACTCGACCCAGACCCTCTCTTACCTAGGGAAAGGGAGACCTAGACCTAGTCCTTCGCTTAGTTACGTGTTTGGACGGCTTGGAAAACCTCATCGCATATTAAACAGTGAAAATGCAGACAATTACTAGAAAGGTAACGGCAGGATTGAACTCTGTTGCCTGTGTGACAGAAGATATATATTTTGAGGCGAACATTTGCATAATCGCTCGTTGGAAATGGCTGATTTGCGAGTGCTGGAAGTACAACTTTACAAGTCAACATGTGTCCGAGTGAACAAAGGTTTCTACAACACTCTAGTAGTCTTACTTAAGAAATGGATTGTATTTCCGAGACCTTACTCTGTCAATAAGAGGAGAAAATTAAGCGAGAATTCAGTGGATGGTTCGAAAACCCAGGATATTTGATTTGGAAAATGTTTGCATCGGAGCCGAGCACATGGCCGGAGGCCGGTTTCAATTCACTGCCCCACTGGAATCTGCAGGTTAGTTATTTTCGAATGAAAGAAACTATTAAAGAAAGCAGACTATCTAGGAGTTAAGCCAGCTAAATAATTGATATTTGAATACATGGCTCCAAGAGAAACGTTTTCGAGTTAAATGTACAATCATACTATTCGCCTCACATTATGTTTTCAGGCAAACATTTGCATAATCGTTCGTTATAAATGGCTGATATGCAAGCGCTGGAAGTACAACAACTAACAAGTCAACATGTGTCTGAGTAAACAAAAGTTTCTACAACACTCTAGCAGTCCAAACTGAAGAAATGGATTTTATTTCCGGCGAGGCCTTACTCTGTCAATAAGAGGAGACAATGAAGCGACAATTCAGTGGAAGGTTCGAAAACCTAGGATATTTTTATTTGGAAAATGTTTGCATCAGAGCCGAGCACATGAAGGCCGGTTTCAAGATTTCAATTCACTGGAATCTGCAGGTTAGTTATTTTCGAATGAAAGAAACTATTAAAGAAAGTAGACTATCTAGGAGTTAAGTCGGCTAAATACTCGATATTTTAATACATGGCTCCAAGAGAAACGTTTTCGAGTTAAATGTACAAACATGTACTCGCAAGGCGTCAACTAAACTGACCGAACGCCAAAGTAAATTATTCTTTGCAAAGTTATCTACTTCTGTTTTTATTCATTGTCTATTGAAATGACTTTTCTTTGTGGAGATATTTCCCCTAAAATGATTTAATTCATGCGAAATATTTGACTTCTTTATGAAATTGTTATTGACAACTGATTTCAATTGAAATTCACGGCTGACAGTGCACTCAGTTTGAATATTAAAAGGGTTAGAGACTTTATGTTTGTGCTTTATCGGAAAAATACAGTCACTTGCTGACTGTACGATGAACTCAAAATTTCTTCATACTGCATTCGGCCTTCGTCCTCATGCAGTATTCATTATTTTTCGTTCATCGTACAGTCAACGCGTGCCTGTATTTGTCGATAAAGAACTCACAAGCAGTCTCTAACCCTTACATAAAATTCATTCATTCGAAAAGACATGGGAGTGCCGAAATTCCCTATAAAGTTTCTGTAAGACTTCTATATATCCAATGAGTTGTGTTAGATCTCAATATTCGATTAACGCGTTTTTGATGTTAAGAATTTGTCATTTCATGCTCGTTACTTTGCGACGGCCTTTCAATTAGTGGTCTATTCAGTGGACCGCTATGCACGCGCTAACATACTGACACAGCAAAACTATTTCAAAATATAAAGTATTCAAGAGATAAGAACCTAAACCGTAAATGAGTATGTTACCTAACTTTAATTACGTAAATTTGACGCGCTTAATTCAGATCAGTAGGTAAGAAAACGATAGAGTATGGGAGGGGGTGCAAATTTCCTTGGCAAATTGTCTAGGAAATTTGCACCGCGGAGTGCCAATTTAGGGGTATGCAAATTTCCTGGGCCACCGGTATTTTTGGACGAGAACAGTTCGCTGATTCGTCTTTATCTTTCAGTTATCAAATTTCGAATGATGCAATTTTGGAATTTCGCAACGAAATCGACTTCTTTGTTCAAACAGCCGGCATGTTTATGATAAAGGTGACTCATAGTCACTTGATAGCGTATTATGCGTGCGTTGACAGACGCTAGACGGTCCCTCAGACGGTCCCTTCCCCAGGTCAATTCTATCCCCAGATGGATTTGATTGGGGCCAGTTTTACTGGGTAAACGACTTTACCTGGGGTAGTGTAACCGCAGCTATCGAAAGCCAAGTTTCTCTCAGTTCCCAATGCAAATATTTCTGATAACCTGTAAATAGGTTACTTGTGTACTCAAGCTTATGCTAAGAAATATATTTTAAATGTTAATGATTCTTCTATGAGAAAACTGGAAAAAAACTTTCACATTTCGCGCTCTGCGATGCTTCAGCCAATCGCACAAGGTAAATAGATCGAATTAATAACATAACGAAGTTTAACTTTCCAAATTTACACTTCCACGGGGGTATTGCTCTTGCTCGAGTTCTTATCCGAAGCATTTCTTAAACATATTAAAACTAAACGGAAACCAATCAGTGTTTCAAAACCACCAATTGATTTTATTGCTATTCTAGAAAGAATTGAAATTGCTCCTGAACTTTGCAGCGGAAGGAGCTGCCGAATGGTTTTCTTCTTGCAAACAAAATCAATCCCGCATCAATTACCGTCGTTTTTCGTAGATTAAAGCAGAAACAAAAGCATAAAAAGGCGTGGCATGTGACGCGGTTCTTTTTTGAATAAGAATCTTCAAGATCAAAAAAGGGAAAACACCGCAAGGGCAAGAAAATTGGTGATACCCACACGGGAAAATGCAAAAGTCTCTGGTACACCGGTATTAGGCAGAAGAAGTTCGCTGCAGCGTCTCTAAACTTTTTCGCGGAAGTGATAACGTTGGAATACTACTAGCTACCAATCGTAGCCTGTTTGCAGAAGACGTTGCCCTACCGACTCTACGGTAAAATTAAAAACTCGCCAAGGAAAGCCTACGTTGCCAAGCAACTTGTCGTCGGCAAAAATGTCGACGAATTAACGAAGGAGCTGGGGGTGGCAAAGGCTACGGTACAGTTATACGGAATAGATTGCTTTGCTGCTGGATTCCCCATAGACCACGGAATGATGGCTGGATATTTAGAAATCAAGAAGGAACAGTTCAGAGTTATATGTGCCGCTATCAGAGCTAACAATGACTTAAAGCTACGTACAATTAGGGATTACCTAAAGGCAGATTATTCGTATAATCAAATCCGTTTCGTGTTGGCTTGCCTTATTCGAGACTATGATGAATTGTGAACACAGCGCATTGCCGATCGACTTACACATTTTAGCACAGGCGGTCCATCTGTTTATAACTTTCTAGCTTGACCATCAGTTTAATAAAATGACCATGAAGGGGCCGGGTCAGTTGAATTGTTTTAGTTAGTTCACACCCTTGCCAATAAATGTTTTAAGTGTTTCTTTAGACGTTTCTTATCTTTATGCTGAGCCAGACATAGCAGAAGTCACCTAGGAATCTCATGTGCTTTAAGTTTACGGCGAAAACTTAGCGTTGCCCGTCTATGCATTTTAGCTTGCAAAACGGAGTTTAATAACGATACACATTTTAAAACTTCTTAATAACTTACAATGTATTTATTCAAGATAATAGGTACATGCAAAGGAGCATTGAGGTTTTAGTAGCGTTCATGTTCTGTTACTGCTGTCAAAATCGAACTTGTTTGCTGGGTGGACGGCACCGGTTGCACACTGTAACTGGATTATTTCAAGATTCCCGCCAAATTCAATTATCGGGTCGGTACTTTGCGGCGACCTTTCAATTAGTGGTCTATTCAGTGGCCCGCTATTTACGCCTTGCAAAGCAAAGCCAAATAATTTCAAAATAAAATTATTCAAGAGCTAAGCAACTGTGACTACGTTTATACGTAAACTATCGGCCGCGCGCTCGATTCTAATCACCTTAGAGAAATACAATGCAAGACACAGGGAGTGCAGATTTATAAGGCTTCAGTAAAAGCGCTCAATTCAAATCACCTTAGACTATTATTAAGTAATAAATTCATTCATTCGAAAAGACATGGGAGTGCCGAAATTCCCTATAAAGTTTCTGTAAGACTTCTATATATCCAATGAGTTGTGTTAGATCTCAATATTCGATTAACGCGTTTTTGATGTTAAGAATTTGTCATTTCATGCTCGTTACTTTGCGACGGCCTTTCAATTAGTGGTCTATTCAGTGGACCGCTATGCACGCGCTAACATACTGACACAGCAAAACTATTTCAAAATATAAAGTATTCAAGAGATAAGAACCTAAACCGTAAATGAGTATGTTACGTAACTTTAATTACGTAAATTTGACGCGCTTAATTCAGATCAGTAGGTAAGAAAACGATAGAGTATGGGAGGGGGTGCAAATTTCCTTGGCAAATTGTCTAGGAAATTTGCACCGCGGAGTGCCAATTTAGGGGTATGCAAATTTCCTGGGCCACCGGTATTTTTGGACGAGAACAGTTCGCTGATTCGTCTTTATCTTTCAGTTATCAAATTTCGAATGATGCAATTTTGGAATTTCGCAACGAAATCGACTTCTTTGTTCAAACAGCCGGCATGTTTATGATAAAGGTGACTCATAGTCACTTGATAGCGTATTATGCGTGCGTTGACAGACGCTAGACGGTCCCTCAGACGGTCCCTTCCCCAGGTCAATTCTATCCCCAGATGGATTTGATTGGGGCCAGTTTTACTGGGTAAACGACTTTACCTGGGGTAGTGTAACCGCAGCTATCGAAAGCCAAGTTTCTCTCAGTTCCCAATGCAAATATTTCTGATAACCTGTAAATAGGTTACTTGTGTACTCAAGCTTATGCTAAGAAATATATTTTAAATGTTAATGATTCTTCTATGAGAAAAGTGGAAAAAAACTTTCACATTTCGCGCTCTGCGATGCTTCAGCCAATCGCACAAGGTAAATAGATCGAATTAATAACATAACGAAGTTTAACTTTCCAAATTTACACTTCCACGGGGGTATTGCTCTTGCTCGAGTTCTTATCCGAAGCATTTCTTAAACATATTAAAACTAAACGGAAACCAATCAGTGTTTCAAAACCACCAATTGATTTTATTGCTATTCTAGAAAGAATTGAAATTGCTCCTGAACTTTGCAGCGGAAGGAGCTGCCGAATGGTTTTCTTCTTGCAAACAAAATCAATCCCGCATCAATTACCGTCGTTTTTCGTAGATTAAAGCAGAAACAAAAGCATAAAAAGGCGTGGCATGTGACGCGGTTCTTTTTTGAATAAGAATCTTCAAGATCAAAAAAGGGAAAACACCGCAAGGGCAAGAAAATTGGTGATACCCACACGGGAAAATGCAAAAGTCTCTGGTACACCGGTATTAGGCAGAAGAAGTTCGCTGCAGCGTCTCTAAACTTTTTCGCGGAAGTGATAACGTTGGAATACTACTAGCTACCAATCGTAGCCTGTTTGCAGAAGACGTTGCCCTACCGACTCTACGGTAAAATTAAAAACTCGCCAAGGAAAGCCTACGTTGCCAAGCAACTTGTCGTCGGCAAAAATGTCGACGAATTAACGAAGGAGCTGGGGGTGGCAAAGGCTACGGTACAGTTATACGGAATAGATTGCTTTGCTGCTGGATTCCCCATAGACCACGGAATGATGGCTGGATATTTAGAAATCAAGAAGGAACAGTTCAGAGTTATATGTGCCGCTATCAGAGCTAACAATGACTTAAAGCTACGTACAATTAGGGATTACCTAAAGGCAGATTATTCGTATAATCAAATCCGTTTCGTGTTGGCTTGCCTTATTCGAGACTATGATGAATTGTGAACACAGCGCATTGCCGATCGACTTACACATTTTAGCACAGGCGGTCCATCTGTTTATAACTTTCTAGCTTGACCATCAGTTTAATAAAATGACCATGAAGGGGCCGGGTCAGTTGAATTGTTTTAGTTAGTTCACACCCTTGCCAATAAATGTTTTAAGTGTTTCTTTAGACGTTTCTTATCTTTATGCTGAGCCAGACATAGCAGAAGTCACCTAGGAATCTCATGTGCTTTAAGTTTACGGCGAAAACTTAGCGTTGCCCGTCTATGCATTTTAGCTTGCAAAACGGAGTTTAATAACGATACACATTTTAAAACTTCTTAATAACTTACAATGTATTTATTCAAGATAATAGGTACATGCAAAGGAGCATTGAGGTTTTAGTAGCGTTCATGTTCTGTTACTGCTGTCAAAATCGAACTTGTTTGCTGGGTGGACGGCACCGGTTGCACACTGTAACTGGATTATTTCAAGATTCCCGCCAAATTCAATTATCGGGTCGGTACTTTGCGGCGACCTTTCAATTAGTGGTCTATTCAGTGGCCCGCTATTTACGCCTTGCAAAGCAAAGCCAAATAATTTCAAAATAAAATTATTCAAGAGCTAAGCAACTGTGACTACGTTTATACGTAAACTATCGGCCGCGCGCTCGATTCTAATCACCTTAGAGAAATACAATGCAAGACACAGGGAGTGCAGATTTATAAGGCTTCAGTAAAAGCGCTCAATTCAAATCACCTTAGACTATTATTAAGTAATAAATTCATTCATTCGAAAAGACATGGGAGTGCCGAAATTCCCTATAAAGTTTCTGTAAGACTTCTATATATCCAATGAGTTGTGTTAGATCTCAATATTCGATTAACGCGTTTTTGATGTTAAGAATTTGTCATTTCATGCTCGTTACTTTGCGACGGCCTTTCAATTAGTGGTCTATTCAGTGGACCGCTATGCACGCGCTAACATACTGACACAGCAAAACTATTTCAAAATATAAAGTATTCAAGAGATAAGAACCTAAACCGTAAATGAGTATGTTACGTAACTTTAATTACGTAAATTTGACGCGCTTAATTCAGATCAGTAGGTAAGAAAACGATAGAGTATGGGAGGGGGTGCAAATTTCCTTGGCAAATTGTCTAGGAAATTTGCACCGCGGAGTGCCAATTTAGGGGTATGCAAATTTCCTGGGCCACCGGTATTTTTGGACGAGAACAGTTCGCTGATTCGTCTTTATCTTTCAGTTATCAAATTTCGAATGATGCAATTTTGGAATTTCGCAACGAAATCGACTTCTTTGTTCAAACAGCCGGCATGTTTATGATAAAGGTGACTCATAGTCACTTGATAGCGTATTATGCGTGCGTTGACAGACGCTAGACGGTCCCTCAGACGGTCCCTTCCCCAGGTCAATTCTATCCCCAGATGGATTTGATTGGGGCCAGTTTTACTGGGTAAACGACTTTACCTGGGGTAGTGTAACCGCAGCTATCGAAAGCCAAGTTTCTCTCAGTTCCCAATGCAAATATTTCTGATAACCTGTAAATAGGTTACTTGTGTACTCAAGCTTATGCTAAGAAATATATTTTAAATGTTAATGATTCTTCTATGAGAAAAGTGGAAAAAAACTTTCACATTTCGCGCTCTGCGATGCTTCAGCCAATCGCACAAGGTAAATAGATCGAATTAATAACATAACGAAGTTTAACTTTCCAAATTTACACTTCCACGGGGGTATTGCTCTTGCTCGAGTTCTTATCCGAAGCATTTCTTAAACATATTAAAACTAAACGGAAACCAATCAGTGTTTCAAAACCACCAATTGATTTTATTGCTATTCTAGAAAGAATTGAAATTGCTCCTGAACTTTGCAGCGGAAGGAGCTGCCGAATGGTTTTCTTCTTGCAAACAAAATCAATCCCGCATCAATTACCGTCGTTTTTCGTAGATTAAAGCAGAAACAAAAGCATAAAAAGGCGTGGCATGTGACGCGGTTCTTTTTTGAATAAGAATCTTCAAGATCAAAAAAGGGAAAACACCGCAAGGGCAAGAAAATTGGTGATACCCACACGGGAAAATGCAAAAGTCTCTGGTACACCGGTATTAGGCAGAAGAAGTTCGCTGCAGCGTCTCTAAACTTTTTCGCGGAAGTGATAACGTTGGAATACTACTAGCTACCAATCGTAGCCTGTTTGCAGAAGACGTTGCCCTACCGACTCTACGGTAAAATTAAAAACTCGCCAAGGAAAGCCTACGTTGCCAAGCAACTTGTCGTCGGCAAAAATGTCGACGAATTAACGAAGGAGCTGGGGGTGGCAAAGGCTACGGTACAGTTATACGGAATAGATTGCTTTGCTGCTGGATTCCCCATAGACCACGGAATGATGGCTGGATATTTAGAAATCAAGAAGGAACAGTTCAGAGTTATATGTGCCGCTATCAGAGCTAACAATGACTTAAAGCTACGTACAATTAGGGATTACCTAAAGGCAGATTATTCGTATAATCAAATCCGTTTCGTGTTGGCTTGCCTTATTCGAGACTATGATGAATTGTGAACACAGCGCATTGCCGATCGACTTACACATTTTAGCACAGGCGGTCCATCTGTTTATAACTTTCTAGCTTGACCATCAGTTTAATAAAATGACCATGAAGGGGCCGGGTCAGTTGAATTGTTTTAGTTAGTTCACACCCTTGCCAATAAATGTTTTAAGTGTTTCTTTAGACGTTTCTTATCTTTATGCTGAGCCAGACATAGCAGAAGTCACCTAGGAATCTCATGTGCTTTAAGTTTACGGCGAAAACTTAGCGTTGCCCGTCTATGCATTTTAGCTTGCAAAACGGAGTTTAATAACGATACACATTTTAAAACTTCTTAATAACTTACAATGTATTTATTCAAGATAATAGGTACATGCAAAGGAGCATTGAGGTTTTAGTAGCGTTCATGTTCTGTTACTGCTGTCAAAATCGAACTTGTTTGCTGGGTGGACGGCACCGGTTGCACACTGTAACTGGATTATTTCAAGATTCCCGCCAAATTCAATTATCGGGTCGGTACTTTGCGGCGACCTTTCAATTAGTGGTCTATTCAGTGGCCCGCTATTTACGCCTTGCAAAGCAAAGCCAAATAATTTCAAAATAAAATTATTCAAGAGCTAAGCAACTGTGACTACGTTTATACGTAAACTATCGGCCGCGCGCTCGATTCTAATCACCTTAGAGAAATACAATGCAAGACACAGGGAGTGCAGATTTATAAGGCTTCAGTAAAAGCGCTCAATTCAAATCACCTTAGACTATTATTAAGTAATAAAATTCATTCATTCGAAAAGACATGGGAGTGCCGAAATTCCCTATAAAGTTTCTGTAAGACTTCTATATATCCAATGAGTTGTGTTAGATCTCAATATTCGATTAACGCGTTTTTGATGTTAAGAATTTGTCATTTCATGCTCGTTACTTTGCGACGGCCTTTCAATTAGTGGTCTATTCAGTGGACCGCTATGCACGCGCTAACATACTGACACAGCAAAACTATTTCAAAATATAAAGTATTCAAGAGATAAGAACCTAAACCGTAAATGAGTATGTTACGTAACTTTAATTACGTAAATTTGACGCGCTTAATTCAGATCAGTAGGTAAGAAAACGATAGAGTATGGGAGGGGGTGCAAATTTCCTTGGCAAATTGTCTAGGAAATTTGCACCGCGGAGTGCCAATTTAGGGGTATGCAAATTTCCTGGGCCACCGGTATTTTTGGACGAGAACAGTTCGCTGATTCGTCTTTATCTTTCAGTTATCAAATTTCGAATGATGCAATTTTGGAATTTCGCAACGAAATCGACTTCTTTGTTCAAACAGCCGGCATGTTTATGATAAAGGTGACTCATAGTCACTTGATAGCGTATTATGCGTGCGTTGACAGACGCTAGACGGTCCCTCAGACGGTCCCTTCCCCAGGTCAATTCTATCCCCAGATGGATTTGATTGGGGCCAGTTTTACTGGGTAAACGACTTTACCTGGGGTAGTGTAACCGCAGCTATCGAAAGCCAAGTTTCTTTCAGTTCCCAATGCAAATATTTCTGATAACCTGTAAATAGGTTACTTGTGTACTCAAGCTTATGCTAAGAAATATATTTTAAATGTTAATGATTCTTCTATGAGAAAAGTGGAAAAAAACTTTCACATTTCGCGCTCTGCGATGCTTCAGCCAATCGCACAAGGTAAATAGATCGAATTAATAACATAACGAAGTTTAACTTTCCAAATTTACACTTCCACGGGGGTATTGCTCTTGCTCGAGTTCTTATCCGAAGCATTTCTTAAACATATTAAAACTAAACGGAAACCAATCAGTGTTTCAAAACCACCAATTGATTTTATTGCTATTCTAGAAAGAATTGAAATTGCTCCTGAACTTTGCAGCGGAAGGAGCTGCCGAATGGTTTTCTTCTTGCAAACAAAATCAATCCCGCATCAATTACCGTCGTTTTTCGTAGATTAAAGCAGAAACAAAAGCATAAAAAGGCGTGGCATGTGACGCGGTTCTTTTTTGAATAAGAATCTTCAAGATCAAAAAAGGGAAAACACCGCAAGGGCAAGAAAATTGGTGATACCCACACGGGAAAATGCAAAAGTCTCTGGTACACCGGTATTAGGCAGAAGAAGTTCGCTGCAGCGTCTCTAAACTTTTTCGCGGAAGTGATAACGTTGGAATACTACTAGCTACCAATCGTAGCCTGTTTGCAGAAGACGTTGCCCTACCGACTCTACGGTAAAATTAAAAACTCGCCAAGGAAAGCCTACGTTGCCAAGCAACTTGTCGTCGGCAAAAATGTCGACGAATTAACGAAGGAGCTGGGGGTGGCAAAGGCTACGGTACAGTTATACGGAATAGATTGCTTTGCTGCTGGATTCCCCATAGACCACGGAATGATGGCTGGATATTTAGAAATCAAGAAGGAACAGTTCAGAGTTATATGTGCCGCTATCAGAGCTAACAATGACTTAAAGCTACGTACCATTAGGGATTACCTAAAGGCAGATTATTCGTATAATCAAATCCGTTTCGTGTTGGCTTGCCTTATTCGAGACTATGATGAATTGTGAACACAGCGCATTGCCGATCGACTTACACATTTTAGCACAGGCGGTCCATCTGTTTATAACTTTCTAGCTTGACCATCAGTTTAATAAAATGACCATGAAGGGGCCGGGTCAGTTGAATTGTTTTAGTTAGTTCACACCCTTGCCAATAAATGTTTTAAGTGTTTCTTTAGACGTTTCTTATCTTTATGCTGAGCCAGACATAGCAGAAGTCACCTAGGAATCTCATGTGCTTTAAGTTTACGGCGAAAACTTAGCGTTGCCCGTCTATGCATTTTAGCTTGCAAAACGGAGTTTAATAACGATACACATTTTAAAACTTCTTAATAACTTACAATGTATTTATTCAAGATAATAGGTACATGCAAAGGAGCATTGAGGTTTTAGTAGCGTTCATGTTCTGTTACTGCTGTCAAAATCGAACTTGTTTGCTGGGTGGACGGCACCGGTTGCACACTGTAACTGGATTATTTCAAGATTCCCGCCAAATTCAATTATCGGGTCGGTACTTTGCGGCGACCTTTCAATTAGTGGTCTATTCAGTGGCCCGCTATTTACGCCTTGCAAAGCAAAGCCAAATAATTTCAAAATAAAATTATTCAAGAGCTAAGCAACTGTGACTACGTTTATACGTAAACTATCGGCCGCGCGCTCGATTCTAATCACCTTAGAGAAATACAATGCAAGACACAGGGAGTGCAGATTTATAAGGCTTCAGTAAAAGCGCTCAATTCAAATCACCTTAGACTATTATTAAGTAATAAAATTCATTCATTCGAAAAGACATGGGAGTGCCGAAATTCCCTATAAAGTTTCTGTAAGACTTCTATATATCCAATGAGGTGTGTTAGATTTCACACTGCATGAAATGGCCTGTATACGAGCCCTTATTCACATCTTATACAGTCCGTATACACACGTGTGTAAGGCAGATATACGAGGATGGCAGGATGTGTAATGTGTGGATACGGTCCTTATATTTTCAGGGTATGCTTAGAAAATGGCAGGATCTGGTACACTTGTGACAGGTTTCCTGATATGTCCGTATACACACCAGTATACGTGTTGTGTACTGTGTGTAACAGGGCGTATAAGAAAGGTTATGTATAAGGCATGTAACACTTGTGGCAGGTTTCCTGGTATGTCCGTTTACGCACCAGTATACGTGTTGTGTACTGTGTTTAACAGGGCGTATAAGAAATGTTGTGTATAAGGCAGGTAACACTTGTGGCAGGTTTCCTGTTATGTCCGTATACGCACCAGTATATAATTGTATACTGTGTGAAACAGGGTATATAAGGTTGTATATAAGGAAAATAGAAGGATTCTTACAGGTGATGTATGTATGATGACCATACTGTTTGGTATAAAAGGAAGCTACAATGCTCCGTAGAAGTTTAATTTGAAATCAGTTTTAATTTGCGGTATAAATTATTACGCGATAGTATGACGTTTATTAATCGATAGATTCCAGCCACTAAATCAGATCTTATGAAGAAAAATGATAACGTAAATTCATTTTAACCGTATAGTTCCTTCATTTAAACTTTAAAGGGACAATATTTTTACTTTGTTTACATCATTTCACATGCAGTATTCATGCATGCAGCACAAGGCATCAGTAATTGTTCTTTATAGTTCAGTGGTTCGATAGAACCACATTCATCTCAATTCACCTTTTCGATCTGACACCCCTTCTCTCTCTCCCTTTAATCAAGAAAATTGCCTAGAACAGCGGAGCTAGCAAATTTACGTGTATTATAGTGGCGTATACGCCAGTTTCTATTCAGGGATTTTGTAGAGAAACTGAATTAAATAATGAGTTTAGAACATATTTGCTCCTAATACATCTCGATCTAAACTAGATTCAAAACTGATCATCATCACAGTCCAAGCTATCATCATTTGTTTCATGCACCAGTTCATCATTAATGGTGCTTCTTGGCGCACTGTGACCGATACCACCATTGCCGATTCCAGATAAATTTCCTGAGTCACCATTACTGCAAAAAATAAAATGAGAGAAATATTAGTTTAATTATTCACGAAGCTGGTAACAAACACATTTATATGCCCTTTCCGAAATCAGCCTCTGGGTAAACGTTTGAATTGTCACTTCGTGGCATCCAACTGCACTAATACTACTAATGTAAACATGCCCCACAAAGTTGAAATTGTCTCAAGTGGATTGACAGTAATTTAAAGCTAAATGCGTCTCGATCGAAACTCGAAAGTCACTTTGCGAATTTATACCGGAGGTTTCCCCCCCCCCCATAAAAAAGATAATTTTATACCAACAATACACCAAATCCTATCTCTGAAATATGTCTACAATTTGAGATATGATTTTTCAAAGAGAACTACACCAGAGCCGAGTTTTTGGAGAGTGCTTTGTTTACATCGAGCGGGGCCAGAGCTGACTGGCCATGGCGGAATATGCACCTCAAGCATGTTAAGGCATGGTTTTTGAACCGTTCTGATAAAACATTCAAAATTCGCTATCTTTGTCATTTACGTATGAAATACCCTATAACTTTGGAATAATACGGTAATCGTGTGTCTTAACATTTAAGGATCGGTATTTTGGTGTTTTGAAGGTCACGTGACCTTAAGGCTTAATAAACAAAGAAATCAAAATGGGGTGGCGGAAGTTATTGTTTTGTTTCAGATTTTCGATTCGAAATGTTAAGCTTGTTATGGGAAATGAGACTGTCTCCGGAATGGTTGACTTTTTATCACTGAAGAGGATATAAATGGCAAAAAATGGTTCTAAGAATAGGTCACGTGACCTGTTTTCTATATTTTCGCCTTAACAGTCTATCAGGGTCAACCATTCCGGACTGATCTTTAAAGTCAACCACAAGTGTAATCAGATAAACACAAAATCGTTACTTAAAATATAAAATGCACCACCCCGTTTTTAGTTTAATTTTCAACTTTTTGTGATCACGTGCTTGGTCACGTGATAGACATTTTACCACAATTTTATATTAGGACGATTAAAAACGCTGAGATTAGTTCTAACCACCATTGTTCTAGGATTTGAGCAAATTCAAGTGACTCTATTCAAGAAAATAGCTGTAGCCTCGTTTTCATGTTCAAACCAGCCTTAAAGGGACAGTGCCACGGTAATGCGCACGCGTAACACGTGATTGTTAATAATGAGAAAGACAATGGAAAATCACGCTGTTAATGTCACGTCACGTCAAAACTCAACTGATCTGGAACGATCTTTTGAATTTTAGCTAGCACGAAATCTAGAGTTAATAGTTTTGTAATTTGCATCAGTTGAGAAGTTCAGGATTTAGAATCCCATATCGTATAAACTTCCCACTGGATAGTGCTTCGAAGATCTACATGTATGGTATTCGGGATAATAGTTTAGGAATCCACTCGGCAATGCCGACTCACAAACAAACAACAACTTCTGTCAGTGAATTATAATATTTCATTCTACTGCAGTTTCGCGAAGTGAAAGCGAAACTACGGGGAAACTAACGTTCTGACTTCATAGCTTTGGGGCTTTGTGATTTTAGGATGAGTTGTTGTACAATTATAAGAGCACTCCCACTGCAAAATCGGGGAAGAAAAGAGTTTGATTTTGCTAAATAGAGAGGCCTTGAACTGTACCAAACGGAGGCCGTGTTGACACTTCAATAAATACACGCGAATAATAGTACATTCAGCGACTTACAAGCAGAGTAAATGTCTCCCCTACATTCTCACTGTCTCCAAGTTTCCTAGGCCGCTCATTGTCTCCCTCTCAAATGCTTTGGACGAAATTACCGGGAGACGGAAGCTTTCTTCTGTAGCCATTAATTCCTCCGCTCGACGAACCGTCCAAGGGCACTCGCAAAAATTACGGAGACGAACGAAATACCATCTTAAATCATAGGATATAAAACTAAATTACTATTCTAAATAGGTATAAGGTCAAATGAAACTTAGGCAAAGCCGATGGAAGAGGATTTCTTTCACATATCAAATCTGTCCCCATCTTTTGATTTCTGGACAACCCAACCAAAATTCAAACATTCGCACATGCGCACTAAGGATGGCACTGTTCCTTTAACATGCTTGAGACTATACTTACTCAATGAAAGTTCTTTCCAAGAAATAAAGAAAACAAAGAGGTTGACTCGTGGCAAGCCTAGATATCCACGTGCATTAAGCTGCTGGTCGCGAAATTACTGAAATGACCCAAGAGCTAGCTAGTTTCTGTAACAACACAGCTAGTTTATTTAACAACCTACAAGGTACATTTTTACAGTGATTAGTTCATTACCCCCTGGTTATGATACTATTTGTCGACATTTGAATGCAAGTACATATCCGTTAAGGCCCGTTCATGGGGGTGTGAACATGATCTGACGCATGAAGATATGCTTCACCGGTTAGGATGGAAATCTCTACAAGCATGCTGCGCTATGTACTGTGTTTATCATTGTATTTAAATGTCTTAATTGTAATGGTCCAGTTTTTTAGTCAATATTACGATAAGACCTCTCATGCCCAAATGGCCTGGATCTCATAATTCCTAAAGTTAAGATAGAAACTGCAAAGAAAGGCTGTTTTTTACTCAGGGGCAAAATATTTTAATGATCTACCAACATACACTAAAGAAGCATCATCATTGTTAGTTTTTAAAACAAAAGAGATATACTTTAGATTTTTGAATTTTAAATAATATTGTAGACATTAGTTATAGGATAACTTTGTACATATACTTTCACTGCAATATTGTCTGATATTTTTATACTTTGTTATTTAATTATTCTGATTTCCCAGGGCACCCACTGATAACAGCTTTGGCTGAAGGGTTCACCCTGGTTAAAGAAGATATTATTGTTATTATTACTACTGCTTGCCAAATCCTCTTCTCACTTAGTGTTCTATCAGTAAAAAAACATGTAGATTCCCCTCCCTAAAAATGATGCATAATCGGAAGGTATGATTCCAATCATATATAACTTTGCAAGAGTACCATAAAAGCCACATGCAAAACTACGATGCCTTTATGGGAAAAAAAAGGTTAATAAGTGTTCTACTTAAATTTGAAGCAAAACCTCTTCAGAAGAGATTGGTGTCATTCCAAGTCATTCCAATTAGCCACTTTAGAAACGACTAGGGATTAGGACGAGTTCAATCTCGCAAAGGCGTTTGGGATCGTTACTGGGGACATGCATCATACAGAATACAAACAAACATGGCAAATAACTCATCGAATACTAGCAGAGTAAGCAAAATCAGCTTGAAAGAAGACACTTTACCAGAAGTGAAGCTTGTGAGATTGGACTTGCCCCAATCCCCTACTTGTCTCTAAGTGGCTAATTGACATGGCAAATAACTCATTGAATACTAGCAGAGTAAGCAAAATAAGCTTGAAAGAAGACGCTTTACCAGAAGTTTTCAATTGTCTTATTTAACTGGGAAGTAAAATTTCACCTGAACAATTGAAATTTCCATTGTCTTTTAGGCAAAATTTCACTTATAAAGGTGAAGTTTCACTTCTCCTGTTGTATATTTTCCAACAGTAATGTACATTATTACCAGTTTTACAAATTTATATTCATAAAATATGTTGTGAGGGAATATAAAATAGAGGCTGGCATTTACAACTTACAAAAAGCTTTCAAGCCTCCGAGACAGCAAAATTGCACACTTGAATTTGTTTTTATTCTTTCATTTAAAAGGTTAAGCTGCTTAAAATTAAATGGAAAGGGAAAAAAAGAATTTGTTCAGCCATACCACAAGAGGCAAAGACTAGTATGATAAAGTCCCTCTGTTAAATCAATGTTCAATATCCCTGTTCTGGGCCTGGTTTGAAGCAAGTGTAAGAGCTACCCCAGGGTTAAATTGCTAACCCAAGGTTAAACTGTACAGATTTAGCACTACCCTAGGCATAAAGTTACTCTTGCTTCAAACAACCAGGCCCTGGAAATCAATAGTCAATCCCAAAGACAAAGAACAGATTTATAAATTGCTGCAATGAGCATGAATCCATGAAGTTCATTCAACCGGTGCGTTACAAATATTAAATCAACTGTACAACAACTTGATTTTCTTTCTGTTCACTGGACCAATTCTTACCAAATAGCTGAGTTTAGTTTTTTTAGGGTGAAATCCCATTTTGTTCATATCCAGCACTCATTTTTTTTATTTTTTTATTTTTCTTGATATCTCTCAGGAATAAGGTTTTAACTTAATTGTCATTGATTTCATGTTGTCTGCACTGTTTTAGAGAAAAACAGGGGCCAAAGTTAGGGGTGTGGCTTATACGTGGGTACTTTCAGGCCTTGGACTTGTGTGCATATAGTTTTGCCAGAAAGCCTTGCTTTCTCTTGTACATGCATGTACATAATGGAATGAGGTTCCTTGAAAATGTTGTCAGTTAATTGGAGAAGAATTGGCAGAAGAATTTGGAGCGATTTACAGAAGAAATGATAATGAAAGTTGTAACCATATTCAATGTTGCAGTATCAATAGTCCAGTTTCGTATTCGAAAATTACTGCTGAATGCGATGAATATAGACGCATGTACACAGGGTTAGCCTCATTCTGAAGTTAAACATTCTTAAATACCAGCGAGAAGGTGCAAAGCATGAAACTACAACAATACACAGTGTTGTGAATAGCCCACCTTCTCGCTGGTATTTATGAATGTTTAACTTCAGAATGAGGCTAACCCTGCGTACATGCGTCTGTACTCATTGCATTCATTTGTAATTTTCGAATACGAAACTGGACTATTGGCACGAGTCATTTGGAATGACACCAATCTCTTCTGCAGAGGTTTTGCTTCAAATTTAAGTAGGAGCACTTATAGCCCTTCGAAAGGCATGTGGCCTTTATGGTATTCTAGCAAAGTTATAAATGGTTGGTATCATACCTTTCGCTTATGCATCATTCTTTTCAGGGATGGGAATATACATTTTATTTTTTATTTTTACTGATAGGACACTAAGTTTTGAATCCAGAGAAAATCATAGGGCAAGCGAGTAGAGGATTTGGGCAAATACAATTTTGAATCACTTGCCCAAGTGGGTGTTTTTTTTTCTAACCTTGCATATCAGAATAAAAGTCTATCCATGTACAATGTGTCCATACCAAGTCTACCTACATGTATATACTACCATTTGCAAGCTAACGTAAAGTGTGAACCTTTTTCCGCGTTCGTTTTTGTTTGAAACCTAGACGTCTGGCGGCACAAACCTTTGCAATTTAACCGCGATAATGGCAACCTTTGACATGTCCCACCATTATGTTTCAGCGAGTGGGATTCAGGTTTGTAAACTTTTCAGCTAGATTTTCCTTCGCGCTACCCACTAAATCCATGCTCAGTATTGTGGAGTATTTTTTTTTATTTACAAGCTCTGAAATGCTATTTCCAGCATTTACGATGCAATGTTTTAGTAAGGTTGGGGGTCAGTTGAATAGACTGCAGTAAATAGCATATTCACCGTGCTCACTCAATGGTTAGAGTTGAGTTTCTAATCAAAGTTATACAAAACAGAACAAAATCACTGCCACAGCATAAAAATCACCAAAATTCCTGTTAAGCCAGGTATTTAAGGCTTAAAGGCAGCTACGCCCCTGACAGTAGAAGAGACAATCTATTTTAGAATGGTAGGTGCATGTTTTTTTTACCAAAACTAAGTTTAATATTAGTATCTGGTTGAGCAGATATTTCGAAATGTTGTGCTCATTTTCTGGTTGAATAAATAAACTAAAGGGGACCTCTTTAAAGAAGTATATTGGCGTGTAATAATTAATTACAGTATGTTGTTGATACTGAATTGAACCGAACTTAGCTGCCAAACAGTGCTGAACCAAACAGGACATTTATACACTGCATCAGCTAAGTTTTTCCCTTATCCGAGATGTGGTGTTAGACTTGTCATCTAACTATATCATGTTTAGCTTACATACTCGGATAAGGGAAAACGTACATGTAGCTGACTCAGTATATAAAGTTCCTGTTTGCTCTGTGCAGTTTGGTGGCTCAATTCAGTATTAACAACACAATCTAATTAATTATTATGAGTCAATATATAGTTCTTTAAAGTGCTTCTAACCCTTCTTGACATTTTTGGTTTACGAAGAATACTCTATGTTCTATGCTTGTTTGAAATGGTGAAAATGTGACCTCTCCTGACCCATTACCGTGTAAGAAAAAGCCTGGGTCGATTCCCTATCTTACGTCACCTCATTAATGCATTATTGTCCATGACGCCTTTCTATCACAACAGCATCGATATATAGAGAATATACACAGTCTGTGAGATTTTAGTAAAGAAAACACCTATTTTAGACAAAATGCAAAATATTTATTCAAGTTATTGCAAAGTCGAATTAATTGGATGACGTAAGATAGGGAATCGACCCAGGCTTTTTCTTACACGGTAATGGGTCAGGAGAGGTCACATTTTCACCATTTCAAACAAGCCTAGAACATAGAGTATCCTCTGTAAGCCAAAAATTTCTTTGCAGAAGTACTCAAAACCTTTCAAAGTTTCATATATATAGAAATTGCAAAAGGGTTGAGGGGCACTTTAAGTATATTAAAACAACATTTCAATGTAGTTTTTGCACAGTGTGTAAATCCCCCCCCCCCCTCCCCTCCAAAACAAATATATTTTAAACACAGAATTTTCAGCTTTGACTGACGGCTCAGAATGTGTTGTCAGTGAAGTATATGAGAAGGTACGACGTCACATACGAGAAGAAAGTTTACTTTCAGAATGACAGAAGAAAGTAATTTGGTTTATCATATGGCTTTCAGCTACTCTAATGATAGCCTGATTTTCAGATGGTCGAGGTCGTCCGCTCACTTCCTCCCACCTCCCCGTCTGATGGACTTTGGCAGAAACCGTGTTGCTGACATCATTTCCAGTGGAGCCTGCATGAAGGACAAGCCAAATGGCGGACGATACAAACGGACTTGATATGGCTTTAGAGAAAGCGTGCGAAACTTTCAGCATTTCTGAATTATTTCCCGAACAGCGAAAGGCGAAATTACCCCTCGTTTCCCGGAAGGACCTTGGCCATCACAGCTGCATCTATAGGTGACGACCAGGTAGAGAATCGTGAGAGGAGAAATTATGTAGCCTTCTAGTACAGCTCACCAGAATCACGCACTGCAGAATTCTTACGTTTTACAGCTTCAAACTTATGTCGATTTCTCAGAACTAACCCTAACCATATCCTGTTTGAGCTGCTACGGTTTTTTGGGCAGCAAGAACTTTTTAAATAGAATTTTTCGTACAGTATTTCAAGCGCATGGTCACAACACTGATCTAACTACTGGATTTGTTGTACTTTACAATTTGTCAAAATCAAGACTGTTCAAAATTCTGATAACATACATGTAAATATTTAGGCAAATGTAATCCAACTTTTACCATGACATATTCACTATATGTGTTCACTCCTGTAAAAATGTCATGCCATTCCATGAAAGATTTAGTCTTCTTAAGGCAACAAAGCTAAGATATTTCAGCTTTTAGGACAGCAAAATTGTCAAAAATAAAGTGTGTTTAAAATTTTGCAAACATAAATAATTGTCCAAATGTCTTGAAACTATTACCATGACATACCGTATTCACTCACGGATAAGCCGCACCTTTATGCCGGAATTCTTCATTTAAAATTGGGGGTGCGGCTTATCTGCGAGAACATCTACCGAACAAAAGGTCTGGAAATTTCCATAAATTAGCATTTAAAAGAAATACTAAGCTACAATAATACATACTAAACCAAACCAAAAGAAAGTAAGCGCTGGCCATTGCTTTTGCAAGTTTGGTGGCTTCAAACAGATCCGTTTATGTTGTGAATATTTCTTCCTCTGCAAGCGATTAAATACCACACTAAATGGCACAATGTTTCTTTGCAGCTTTGCACTTTAACAGCAAATTTGTCGAACAGATATTCCACCTCTCTTTGAGTAACAAGTTTTTCTCCAATATATGGCTTCTGGATATCTTTTTAGGCATGATGGCAACAGACAGCTGATGAAAAAGCAAACTACTCCATGTTGTTTCGACTTCGTTCAGCGAAAACAAAACTTCTAGTGTCCAGCTCTCTCTCTCTTCCACAGGTGCCTGGTTACTAAGCTACGGACGAACGTGAGCACATTGTTGGCTTCGTTGACATGTAAAATTCGATCTAAAAAGTGACCTGAATGAAAAGATCTCGGTAAACAAACACTATGGAAAGATAAATCATATATCTAAGTATGTAGACATGAAGATTATACTATTTCAGAGCTGAAATTACAGGTACAACTTGAGTTTTCTCCAGTTTGAAAGTCCGATGAAGGTTTATACAAATATGTACATGTATGTTTGAAATTCTTCCAAAAAAACTTTTTTCTCTGAATCAAACTTCTAAACTCGGGGTGCGGCTTATCCGTGAGTGAATACGGTACTCAGTATGTGTGTTCCCTGCTGTAAAAAAATCATTACATTTCATGAAATATTTGATCTTCTAAATGCCAACATTCTAGGAGACGTTACATTTTAATACGGCATACATGTACAAAGCGGTCGAGGAAGATTAATGATTTTCCAAAGCCTGTAGCTAGTAGATTCATAAACATCGCGATATCAATAGCGCTTCCTATCAGATTTTCCCGGTACATGTCTGAGGACAACATGTCGGAAAATAATTCAGAAATGTCGAAAGTTTTGCACGCTTTCTCCAAAGCCATATCAAGTCCGTTTGTATCGTTCACCATTTGGCTTCACCTTCATGCAGGCTGCACTAGACATTCCATGCATACCTCAGTTCTCTAAAAATGAAACCTTCACTCTGATTGGTCTAAATGAAACAATGACCAGATCACGGTTTCTGTCAAAGTCCATAAGACGGGGAGGTGGGAGGAAGTGAGCGGACAACCTCGACCGTCTGAAAATCAGGCTACTCTAATGACAGTTATCATCGGCTTCCAGCTTTGACAAAGAGACAAATGTGGCTGAGAAGATTTCGACAGAAAATCCAACGATTTCCAATAATTTGTTCCTGTGCTCCAAGCCGATCTTGAACCATGTAATACAGTGTTCATATGGGAATCTGATGCCCAATAATGTTTTTTTTTTTTTTTTTTTAAACTATTCACTGCTGGCAAGTGTAAATAATTAAAGCCTGGTTTTCACTAGTGATGGAAGCCGAAACGGAGGTGTAAGCATAACAGATTTCACTGCATGAAATGTAAAATATTCGGGGATATTCGGATTCCGAATATCTACTACGGACTTCACGTTTTCTTGAGTATGCAAGTCACACATTACACGCGAGATACTGCTGGTATATTCGTAGTGAATACGTAAGATTACGCCATGTAAGAAATCATTCGAGGATTTTCAAGTACGCCAACCTCATGTACTCTGTATGCTTGAGTATGAAGGACTGATGCGATATTAACCTGGCATATTCGTTACGCAAAACTTAAATACGTTCAAAATAAATAAAGTGCTTCTCTGATTTATGAACCCGAAAACAGTGATCAATATCCGTGTGAATTTTCACGAGTTTTCAAGTACGCCAACCTCGCATATTCTGCGGTATGCTCGAGTATGACTAAGAACTGATGCGACATATATTAACCTGGCATATTCGTATCCAAACAGTAGTTTAAAATTGTTCATGTACCCCACATATTTTACCAAAGCACATTCGAACAAATACGAAATCTCGTAATTTTGAGATTTAAAGACCACACAGATTAAAGATTGAATGGTCAAAAATCATATCCCAAAACTGAGAAAAACAAAATGCCTACCCCATCCAGTAGCAAACACCTGCAGTTGCTTAATATCCCGGCGTGTATTTCAAATAAATATGTAAGAAATTAAATGTATATATACACCAATATATCTGCTCTATAGGATCTTACGAGTAAGTGGTCACTTTACTGCAACAGTGTTGACTGTTAGACTGCTCAGCTCTAAGATCTCACAAGAAAGTAGTCACTTTACTGCAGCAGCCCAGCTCAAAGATCTTGCAACAGTCATAATAGCAACTACACACAATAGCCACATCCTTGCCAAAGACAATAACATTGCCGATACAATTAATATTGATTAGTTGAACTAGCCAAAATCTAGACCAAATACAATGTACTGAATTCATTTTTGAAGTCCACTAATGAATGGGTATGTTGCAATGAAGCAGTGTTATGACTGTTACTGCCACTCTGCTGGGACTGCTCAGCTCTAAGATCTCACAAGAAAGTGGTCACTTTACTGCAGCAGCTCAGCTCAAAGATCTTGCAACAGTCATAATAGCAACTACATACAATAGCCACATCCTTGCCAAAGACAATAACATTGCCAATACAATTAATATTGATTAGTTGAACTAGCCAAAATCTAGACCAAATACAATGTACTGAATTCATTTTTGAAGTCCACTAATGAATGGGTATGTTGCAATGAAGCAGTGTTATGACTGTTACTGCCACTCTGCTGGGACTGCTCAGCTCTAAGATCTCACAAGAAAGTGGTCACTTTACTGCAGCAGCTCAGCACAAAGATCTTGCAACAGTCATAATAGCAACTACACACAATAGCCACATCCTTGCCAAAGACAATAACATTGCCGATACAATTAATATTGATTAGTTGAACTAGCCAAAATCTAGACCAAATACAATGTACTGAATTCATTTTTGAAGTCCACTAATGAATGGGTATGTTGCAATGAAGCAGTGTTATGACTGTTACTGCCACTCTGCTGGGACTGCTCAGCTCTAAGATCTCACAAGAAAGTGGTCACTTTACTGCAGCAGCTCAGCACAAAGATCTTGCAACAGTCATAATAGCAACTACACACAATAGCCACATCCTTGCCAAAGACAATAACATTGCCGATACAATTAATATTGATTAGTTGAACTAGCCAAAACCTAGACCAAATACAATGTACTGAATTCATTTTTGAAGTCCACTAATGAATGGGTATGTTGCAATGAAGCAGTGTTATGACTGTTACTGCCACTCTGCTGGGACTGCTCAGCTCTAAGATCTCACAAGAAAGTGGTCACTTTACTGCAGCAGCTCAGCTCAAAGATCTTGCAACAGTCATAATAGCAACTACACACAATAGCCACATCCTTGCCAAAGACAATAACATTGCCGATACAATTAATATTGATTAGTTGAACTAGCCAAAATCTAGACCAAATACAATGTACTGAATTCATTTTTGAAGTCCACTAATGAATGGGTATGTTGCAATGAAGCAGTGTTATGACTGTTACTGCCACTCTGCTGGGACTGCTCAGCTCTAAGATCTCACAAGACTGACATAATATGAACATGTGCATTTCCCAGGCCCACCTCTGCCTGGAATATAGTGAGACCTCACTGCCAACAAATGACAAATGTTATCATGATGAAAGACAAAAATAACTGCTCAGATTAGCAGAGTATGCTTTCCAGGTATACTGGAGAAAATGTGGGACAATTTTGATGAAGGATGACAAAGATTCGAGTGGATGAAAATTATTGCTTTTGGGCTTGAAATCGGTTCACTGTAATCGAAATCAATTTTGTAATGCACTTTAATCATTGCCATCCTCTATCGAAAATGTTTAAAAAGCATACCAGGACATTCACATTGTATTTCTCTTCTATCTTACGGTGTTATTTATGTAGTTTTGTAAGAAGCTCTGCCGGCGTAAATGAAACGTGCATGTGCTTTGTCGGCCTAAATTATTTTGGTCCGCTAGAAACTTCTTCTAAAAGAATCACTCTAAATAATCTCGGGGGAAAATCCACGAATGATTCATTGACAATAACAGATGAAGCATTAGTTTTCTATGAAAGATTCCGTATTGAAACTAAGTCTTCTTAGTGAACAACATGACCGTATGAGGATTGAGGCGAAGCCGAAGGTATGGGTGTGATAATTTCTAACTAGAGTAAAATTCATATTTTTTGGCTAAACCACACAAATTGGACCTTCAAATTCGTATATAATCTTACCTGGATATTCTTCTGATGTTCAGAGTTGTTTGGAGTCTGTTTTGCTTTGTCCTTGAAGTCATCTGCACAGATATTGTAAGTACTCCAAGATAACAGCAATTCTTCAAGATGACAAAATGGCGGACGCAAACTTGAATGTTTCGTATTGCATTGTGGTCCATACAAGAACCACAGGCGGCCCAGACTCTGATTATTCCCCAACTCGTCAATACCGTTGGGCGAAAACGGCTAGAATTCGTCCATATTTTCCGAACTCGGTTATTTCGAATCTCTCGCTATCTCGAACTGAAATAAACCCGTTGAATTGTTAAGCCGGAGCTTTAGTTTGGTGTTACTTTTGTATAGATATCCTTCATAAACAACAAGTTAATTGACGGCACGCAGCTGGCGATTGAAGAAAAATCATAGTAATCAACATCAGCTCGTTTTCTACGGGGCTCGCCCAGTGAAGTGAAAAAGATACCTTTCTTAAAGTAGCCGGTGAATACTTTCGATGATATATGTTCGCGATGCGAAACAACTTTTTAAATAAACTGTGAGGTTTAAAATGGCGTGCTTGAGTTCTTTTACTAACCGGAGTTGAACTTATTTAAGTTTGATCGTGAATAGACCTTTCCCACGCGGCGGCCAAGATTGTTCATGAATATGGGGGAACTAGGCTACTGGTATTCTGAGGTTCAGTTCGAGGCACAAACGTTATTTATACAGGGAAATGAAGACCACACAGTCAAAAAATACTATCATAGCATGAAATGACAACTTTGCGCTTCTTTATTGAATACGTAAAGTTGCGTAAAGTTGGTTGCCATCTTTACGTAGATTTACGTAAGCGTAAAGATGCGTAAAGTAATTAAGAGCGACTGTCCACTAATATCGAGCGAAATCAGAATATCGCGGCAAAAGATGAAAAAAAAAATTCCTTCATATTTCGTTCAAAGATAGACTTTGGTCAGTTAGTAAACGTGCTGGGATTCTTTTGTTCAAAAAATTATTTAACTTTGAGAAAAAATTGAAAAACGGTTACGGCCGGCGTGAGTCCGAGACAGCCTGAAATAAGAGTGATTTTACCGGTCTCTCTAACCTTGCCCTGTACAAACGCTAAAGGAGCTTCGCATTTTTCGAATTCGGATATTTGTTTAGAAAGTATTGATCAACTGTTTGAGTGCAATAATTAGATTATAGCTTTATTCTCAAGATCCTGAGAGCCCACTTAAATACGCTGTAGTTTGCTAATTTGAAAACCTTATTTCAGGGCACTTTTTTGAAAAATAAATGTTATATGTGGTATAATTCAGAATACATTGAAACTTCGTTTTTGATACAAGTTAGCATTGATCTAAAACACATATGAGAATTAGTTTGGGTTATCTTCTCAGTGCTTCACACGAGCGGTGTGAATTTCGACGAAATGACAACATGAATTTGTAAACAGTCAAGTCGTACTCTTCGATAATAGTGCAAAATATCGAGCAGAAACCTATTGAACCAGCAGTTTTTAACAATAAACATAACTTAAAAGAGTTGAATGAACTTACACTGTAAATTCAAAAGAGCTGTTTCGGCCCAAAAAGCCAAATCAGCCCCAAAGGCACTAGGGCTGATTTGGCCTTTATAAGGGTCGTTTTGAAAAATGAGGCCAAATCAGCCCCAATAAAAACCAAATTGACCCCATAGATTTCTAATTTGGCCCCTTTATGTCATTTTAGTGCTACAATAAGAGCCAATTTAGCTTTTAAGCAAGGGTCATATTGACCCCATTATTTCTAATTTAGCCCTTAGACCATATTAGTCCTACAATAAGGGTCAATTTAGCTTTTTGGCATGGGTCATATTGACCCCATTATATCTAATTTGGCCCTTAGGCCATTTTAGTCCTACAATAAAGGTCAATTTAGCTTTTTAGCATGGGTCGTATTGACCCCATTATTTCTAATTTGGTCCTTAAGCCATTTTAGTCCTACAATAAGGGTCAATTTAGCTTTTTAGCATGGGTCGTATTGATCCTATTATTTCTAATTTGGTCCTTAGGCCATTTTAGTCATACAATAAGGGTCAGAGATAGAGATAACTCCCACTGAGTAATAATTCAAGGAGTTAAAATCACTCAACCGAAGGAGTAAATAACTCTACCTTGAAGTTAACTGAGAGCTCTTTGAAACCACATAGGCATAAAGTCTAAGCTGGTGTCATGGGCTGATTCCTATACCGTAGACCGCAGCGAGTGGATATAACATAAAGCCGCAGAGTCCGGAAATTTTCTCAGATGCGAATAACTATTTAAATAGTTTCTACTTTTTGAGGAAGTTAGAATGTACATGTATATTGCTTATGCATTAATAAATGAAAAATAATTCAAAAGTACGAAATAATATTATCAAAATAGTCCAGAAGAGTCCGCAGTTGTTCCTCGAGTACAACCGTGTCTCCTGGTGCACAAGTAGAGACTGGTAACTACAGTACTGCAAATTTGTCAGCGGCAACGCTCATGAGTATATCAGGTTACCGGCCAACGGTCACGATCAACGAAGCAGTTTCTGGTTTTGAGCGGTCTTTTCCTACAACTTCAATGGATTTACAGAAGGTTAGCTAGTTTAAGAGTTTTGGAACCAAGCTAAGAACTTATCAAGACGTCGTTTGGACCGTGAATGGCTATTTATGGGCTGGTATCCTTGGAGGAAAACGAAACACTAAAGACAGTTCGAAGATAATAGATGGTAAGCCTTGCATCAGTTTTAAAGTAATTCCTAATTTACCTACAAGTAGATATGTTGATCAGTAGGTCCCTTAATAATACTAACAAAAAGTAAAAGAGTATTTCATGGACGAACTAACTGTGCAAAAACAGGATGAGCCGGGTGGTTAAGCGCTTTTCCTCTCAACTCTGGCTCTGTGGGAAATGGCAAGATGTTTTTTTTTTTTTTAGCAATCTAGCCTTCTAGAATCTAGGGCCTAGGTTCGATCACCAAAGCGGCGCTATACTGTATGTGAGTTGAGTTTGTTGGTATTTTATATATTACCCTTGCTTCGAGGGTTTTTCTCCCGGTTATCAGGTTTTCCTACCTCTATAAAAACCAACACGCTAAATTCAAATTCAATCTGTAATTTAGCCAGGTGATGGCTAAGATCAGCCCCGTGGTGCCATTGCAAATTCAAGGTTATTTTTTATCTGTCAACATGCACCTCTGTAGGTTTTCGCATGGTCTGTTTTTTTTGGATGAACAGGTACAGTAAATGTTGAAGACCTAATTGTGTAGGCAGGACTCCTTTGAGGACTTAAGTTGGGAAGCATTGATTACAAAATAATATTCTTGGCTTCATGTTCAGTCCTGATATGTAATAGCTACATATTGTACAGTATATACATGTAGTGTGTGTTAATATTACCCGCTTGTTTACATTTGTCAATAGGTTGTTTGTCAGTAATTCTTTATTTATTTAGAAAAAAGGTTTATCATTTTCATGACTAAGAAACCAGAGAGTAATCCTTAAAATTTAGATTTTTGGGCTAGATTGCAGATTGCCCTCCCCCCCGCTGAAGTACATTAGGTGTTGATGCCAACGTGTCAATGCATTGACATCATACATGTTGATTCGTTCTACTTTCTACTACTGTGAACAGAGAGACTCACTCACATCCAGATATACATTGTATCTCTCCAACGCGTTGACGTATTAACATCATACACATTGCTTCGTTCAGACATATCTCTCAAGAGAGAGAACCATATATGGACTAACGCATTGACATGTTGTCGTCTCCACCTAACCTACTTGAGCGGGGGTATTCTGCCATTGCTTCGATATTAGTTTTAATTTCTTAATTAAAATAACATTAGATACTTTTATTGTTAGTGGGGCTTCTAATGGGCACAACTTGAAAATCAAAAACAATGACTTTAATTCCCCAAATAATGTAAATTAATTGGCTAGAACACTGCGAACAGTAATGTTGTACATGTACTCTTCCTTTTTTTTTCAGCAAACGTGTATGCCAGAAAAGCAAAGATACAATGTACTGTAGAACAGGACTGGCAGGCATACATGTACAATATGGAAAGCAACAAGACTGCTGGTTGGCTGAATACACGTGGGAGAAGACCACAGATAAGACTTATAAAAGCATAAACTAGGCCATTTTAGGATAATTCATGTTTAAAAAATACCTGAGTGTCCGGTTACGGTATTTCTCAAAATTATGCTTACAACATTTTCTGGAATATTTCCCCCCTCTATTTTTTTTGGGTTTAAACTCATCATTTGCCTATACATCCTAGCCTTAGGCCAGTGACAACTCGTTGTTTACCTGTGAACCCTAGCTCTATGTGGGTGAGACCTCGTCGTTTACCTGGGAACTTATTTATTGACGGTTAGAGTTAGGTTTATGTTACGGGTTTAGTGTTAGTGCGTGTGAACTCTACTTAGTTTGTGAGGCTGAAACTTTCAAAATGGCTGATTAAACGAGTGGGACTCGAAAAGATTCATGGCTGCTTTCCTACAACATTTTGCAAAACTCACGGTCACTTTGGCCATGCCCGAGTAATAAGTGACAGAAGTGAGTTTCTTGAAGAGTAAAAATTGTGCCTTGTGCTCATGTTGTTTGACAATCAACACTAACCCAGTTTTCCCATGTGATAGAATGCACATAACAATTTATTTCACTATTGTCAAAAATGTTTGCCCTCTGTGTTATTAACAAGTAATCGCATGGGTCCTCGTAAAATAAATTAGGGAAGCTTAGCTGAAAACAATGTTTGTTCTCAAGTGTTCTCCCAACACGTATAGTTGGGGGAGAAAAAAAATGAGTATCTTGGGGGAATTTATTTCAAATCCAGACTTCTACTGTTAAGAGTGGTAAGTAAAAAGAAAACTTGTAGCTGATGTGGTCAAGTAGAGTACACTGAGAAAATCGCCGGTCGCCTAGATGCTTTGGGAGAACTCTATACAATGTAGATGTCATTTATGCACCGATTTTCCTGACAGTACCACTCATTTGAATTTTCTGTGCATCGGCATCTTGGATCACATGACATCACAGTGTTGTCCCTATTGTTACACAACAAAAGTGCTATTGTTTTCTGACAATAAGGCAACACTGTGATGTCATGAGATCCAAGATGGTGGCACACAGGAAATTCAAATGAGCCCTATCGATTGGAAAATTGGTGCATAAATGACATCTAGTGTACAATTTACTGGAGACAAATGCAGAAACAGACATAGGCATGCATGTAATAATCATTTGAGAGCAAGCATTGTTCACTTTTTATGATTAGATTTGTAAAAAAATGGAGTTATTAAGGGATAACTAGCAAAATAATACTGGGATAAGGGAATAACAAACCAGAATTCAAAACAGTAGGGATAAGGGATAACCAAAATCCATTGGGATAAGAGATAATCAAAAACAGCCATCTGCATCTCAGGGATAAGGGATAACTATCCTGAAAAACAGGGATAAACCACACTACCTCCCCTAACCGGGCCTCTAAATTGAATTATGTATATAAGCCTCTGTTATTTACTGTATTTAAATTGTTATATTGACAATTTCATACCTTAAGAAATACATTAGACTCTGTTCTATTGACAATTTATAATTGCATACTGTTCTGTTATTTATTTGAATATTATATTGTCAGAGAATTTCAAATGTAAAAGAAGTTATTGATACAATTAAATATGAATAATTACAAAGCTTACCAACTTCGTTATCTTAATTTGTAAATATCAGTCTGGGTGGCATACAACTGACACTGATGTGAATCATTTCTGAATTCAGAAAAGTGCATTAAATGCATTTAATATATCCATTTTGTTTCGGTCCAATCAGCCCTTATGATATGCTAGGTCCAAAATAGCTCCTCAAATGGGTACCAAAATAGCTAATTTGTGAGGCTATTTCAGCCCCTGAATAATCAAATTGACCCAATTTTTGTTTCCAAATCAGTACTTAGGGTGGGTCTATTTGACACCTAATTAAGGGCCATATCAACCCGTAATGTAGGGCTAAAATACCTCCTGAATTGGGTACCAAAACAGCCAATTTCTAGGGCTATTTCAGCCCCCTGAAAAATCAAATCGACCCCAGTTTTTTCCAAATCAGCACTTCAGGGGGTCGATTCAACCCCTAACAAAGGATCAATTCAGCCCTGAATAAGAGTCAATTCAGCCCCTAATGTTAGGGCTAAATTAGCACCATCAAAATGGGGCCAAAACAGCTCTAAAGTATGTGCCAAATTTTACTCACCGTTTTGGCCCCATTTTTGGGGTCAAATCAGCTCTTTTGAATTTACAGTGTACCTTTTAAACCCATTGCTAGAAAATCGATTCTTGCTAAGTTTTCTTCCTTCTAAGTTGCCCTCTTCAATTGTTGTAATCCAAGGTCACAATTACCAATTAACTGTTCGGCGGGTCAGCTCCAGACATGATGGAATAATAACGCCGGATTCTTGCATTAATCGAATGGCTTTTGACCACTTAATACAGGAAATGCATTAAAAACATACCTAGCTGCAAAAAAAATCCACTGTTTCGATTGCATTTCGTGTTTTTGTAGGCAGCAGTTATATACAACCAGCTTTATGCATGTCACGCGCTCTTGTGTTTGCGTGGTCATGTCACGCGCTCTCGTTGGAGAGGGTGGGAGGGAGGGAAGGGAAAGAAGGGAGAGAGATGAAATAAATAAGCGGGGGGTTACAAACCCTAGTGGGAACAACAGCACAAGGGAAAATTATCAAATTATTTATCCGGCTTATATCTCATTCGAACTTTCCCTAATGGTATTGTACAGGCCTTCTATACAGTCAGTTGAGGCTGGCTGTACTTCTGATATGAATGGTACACCATTCATTGAGATTTCATAACCAAATTTGGTACAGCGCAAAATAAATAAGAAACAAAACAATTAACATCCAACATGTCCAAATGGGTTGTTTAATGTCCTCGTCCTGGATACCGTAGAGGCAAGCTTTTTCCCCGCTGCACTGGTTGGTGTAGTCATGTAATGTGTGCATATAACGTGAAAACTAGCAGTGCGAATGAAAAGCCGTGAAAACTAGGAAGCTAAGTTTTAGCGGCGAACGCACGGAAGTGAACTGCGCTTTTCAAAGCATTGTAGGCGCATCGCCCTAGCTTCCTTATGCATTGGCTGGCGCAGAGGCTCCCAGCCGTGTGGTGTTACTGAAGAAATATCCAAACACGAAAAGGCAAGAAAATGGCCAAAAGCAGAGCGCAGCACCAACAAAGAGGCGTCCAGAACGATCCTGACAGCTGACTGACATTTTTGTTCCTGTAGGTTCGGGTAAGTGTTTTCGTGTTAATCACTGTACGGACAGCAGCTCAGGTATTTTACGGGGCCGGTAAGGAGCCACGATCCACGTGGTCTAGTGACTAACCCCAGATTAGCAGCAATTGGGGATACTAAGTCAGGGTTAGATTAGAAGAGGAATTACAGTGTTGTTTATTTAATGGTCCTGTGAACTAATCCAAACCCTATAACCCAACATATTAAAAAACCTAACCTTAGTCAGAAGAACACGTGCATGGATCGTCGATCTATAGATCTAGTTGATCTGCATAAAGAACTTTTCACGGTCAAAAGTGAAATCAACAACTTTTCGCTAATTAGCCAGCGGCGAAAGGCGTTGGGCTTAAAGTGCCGCTAACCCAACGTTTTTTTTATATAACCCCATAACAGCTGTTGAATTTTTCAAAAATAGGCGAAAAGCAAGCCAGCTTTGTTCACAACAGAGTTATCGTGCACTAAATAAAAGCATCAGACTAGAAGTTTGCGAAGCGGCATAAGAGGAGGGGACGGGGTCACTCTTGTCTCCTCTAAGTCTTTACTAAACACCCCTCCCTTTACTCCTCTTTTAGGCTATTTACATGATTATGTTTGTCGTGAATGAAACCTGAAATCCTGCCAACGATACAAACTGCAACAATTGATAGTAAATAAAGGCTTTTTGCCTAATTTGATGCCATTCGGCCAAGGCCCTAGCCTGCTTGCAGGTTCTGGTTGATTTGGGGCTATTGGTTGTTTGGGGTTCTTGTGGTGGGAGAGAAGAGGGGTAAGGGGGAGAAAGAGAAAGACTGCATGGAGGGGGGAAAGTAGAGTCTGCGACAAGATCCTGTGTTTTTGAAAATATCGTTCGTCCACAGGGTCTTGTCTCTTTCTCTTTCTCTTTCTCTTTCCCTTTCTCTTTCTCCCCCTTCTCTCTCCTTTCTCCCACCATAGGGACTCCAAATCAACCAGAGCCTACAAGCAGGCTACCAAGGCCCCAACTGCGCGCTCGTGAGACAACTTTTCTAACGTTAAAAAAAACAGATTAACAATAGCAACAACGATGACAATAATATCAGTGCGATTGATCAGTGGCAATGTTATAAGGTGGCTCTTCATGATCATTCACGGATAGACCTACAATTTATCATCTTTATCCGAGAGGACGAAAAGGTCTAACCATTTGTGGTTTGAAATGTGATGTTTTGCGAAGACATTACCTTTTATCATGATCGAATATGACTATAAATCATGCTCGACTATACAAAACACAATATATACTCAATCGCGTTCGAAATTACGGACTCGTTCTTTGTCGCTGCTAAATTAGTGGAGTGTGTTAGTAAGTGCGCGGTGTGTCAGATCAAGGATGGGAAGTCGAGGGTGTCATCGCCCTTGCCCTGATCATTTGCGCACACTTGCTAATACTGCTCAGCTGAAGTGTAGCTAACTGGCTAATGTGATATACTAAATTGTTATTTGTATGGTAGTCGACTCCCACCGGCTATTGAAGCAAACTGAAGCAAATCATTATATAGCTAAGTCGCGAGCTATGATTGGTAAATTATAGCTTCCCGTACGGACCTTCCGCCCACTTCCGGTCTCAAAGAAAATGAAGAAACTATATAATAAAAATGTTATTAACCTCGTTTGCTCGGCGCGCTTCGCGCTTGGGCCATAAAAAGGGGAAAACCTCGGTCCATGACTTACGGTACGGACCGAGCAAACGAGGTTAATAAGAGGTAAATATAGTTGTCAGCATTGTGTTCAAATAAAGTGATGGGTCTCTATGAAGGGCACAGCAACATTTACGTAACCCAGATGCTTTCCTGAAGTTCGCGTATTTTATCTATCGTATTAATTCCAGCTTGGCCACTCTTTTTCTGGTCAGTTTAAAATGTATACGAAGACCGTCTGATTTAGATATTTCACAGTGCAACGAATTCCTTCGGAGCATCGAATTTGATTGGCTCGAATCTCTGAATTATTGCCTCGAGAGCTAACGAAAGCTGGATGTTTTGTTGTAAACTCGTACTGTGCACAATTAGCTGGTTAGTATATCAGGTACCTGTAAAAAACACAAATGTACAGGTTCCATCGGGAGAAGATGTCAGTCAGATTAAAAAAATTGAATGCTCGTCTCAGATACTATCTAAAGTCAGTGGTAAAGTCGATAATCAGAAAAAAAGAGATATTTCATAAGCAGTAGAACAATAAACATGTTACATCTTATCGAGTTTTAATATTTCTTATGTAATCTGACAATGACTAACAGGAAACATCCAAAATTGTCCAATCACCCCTCCCCCCCCTCCTCCCCCCCCAAAAAAATAAATAAAAATAAAAATAAAAAATAAATAAAAATAAAAACCATATGATGATCGAGGACGGATAATGACAACAAAAGTCTAAGAATCTACCCTAGGAACCAGAGGTTCTAACTTCTTGCACTCTCTAGTTTTAGGCGCGAAGCGAGCTTAGCAGGGTACCTCTCCCCAAGTATATACAAAATAAATGAAAACTGCCAGAGTCAGATTTCAACTTTCCGACTCGTTTTCACGACTTTGCTTTGTGTTACTATTTTTTTTAACCGAGATTCCACCAACTATATCCATATATTAATTTGCATATACCATATCATTTGCATTTTCACAATGTTTGGGGCACAGGAATTTGCACGAGAATTTTTTTTCGTGAACAAGTAATTTTGTGCCACCATACGCATGGTTTAAAGTCGGCATTGTGAAAATTTGGGTATTTGGTAAATTTGGATATTTGGTGAAATCAGAATATTTCAGTGCAATCGGCTGTATCTATCTATAATCTATCTAACAAAAGCTTGTGTCAGTCGCGAATGAACTGGCAAGAGGCTCTTTTCACGGCTCTTCATTCACACTGCTAGTTTTCACGTTATGTACACATTACATGACTACACCCAACCCGTGGAGCGGGAGAAAAGCTGGTCTCTATGGTATCGCGAACGAGGACATTAAGCAACCCATTTGGGCATATTGGATGTTATTTGTTTTGTTTCTTATTTATTTTGCGCATGAATGGTTTACCATTCATATCAGAAGTACAGCCAGCCTCAACTGTACAGAAGGCGTATACAATACTATTAGGGAAAGTTCGAATGAGATATAAGCCGGATAAATAATTTGATAATGCTCCCCTGTTATTTTTGCCCACTAGAGTTTGTTAAAAATCCCCCCCCCCCATTTATTCCATCTCTCTCCCTCCCTCCCCCCCTCCCACCCTCTCCAACGAGAGCGCGTGACATGACCACGCAAACACAAGAGCGCGTGACATGCATAAAGCTGGATCCGCTCTTGTAACTGCCTACAAAAACACGAAATGCAATCGAAACAGTGGATTTTTTTCCAGCTAGGTATGTTTTTAATGTATTTCCTTTATTAAGCGGTCAAAAGCCATTCGATTAATGCAAGAATCGTTATTATTCCATCATGTCTGGAGCTGACCCGCCGAACAGTTAATTGGTAATTGTGACCTTGGATTACAACAATTGAAGAGGGCAACTTAGAAGGAAGAAAACGTAGCAAGAATCGATTTTCTAGCAATGGGTTTAAAAGGTAAGTTCATTCAACTCTTTTAAGTTATGTTTATTGTTAAAAACTGCTGGTTCAATAGGTTTCTGCTCGATATTTTGCACTATTATCGAAGAGTACGACTTGACTGTTTACAAATTCATGTTGTCATTTCGTCGAAATTCACACCGCTCGTGTGAAGCACTGAGAAGATAACCCAAACTAATTCTCATATGTGTTTTACATCAATGCTAACTTGTATCAAAAACGAAGTTTCAATGTATTCTGAATTATACCACATATAAAATTTATTTTTCAAAAAAGTGCCCTGAAATAAGGTTTTCAAATTAGCAAACTACAGCGTATTTAAGTGGGCTCTCAGGATCTTGAGAATAAAGCTATAATCTAATTATTGCACTCAAACAGTTGATCAATACTTTCTAAACAAATATCCGAATTCGAAAAATGCGAAGCTCCTTTAGCGTTTGTACAGGGCAAGGTTAGAGAGACCGGTAAAATCACTCTTATTTCAGGCTGTCTCGGACTCACGCCGGCCGTAACCGTTTTTTAATTTTTTCTCAAAGTTAAATAAATTTTTGAACGAAAGAATCCCAGCACGTTTACTAACTGACCAAAGTCTACCTTTGAACGAAATATGAAGATTTTTTTTTTTTCATCTTTTGCCGCGGTTTGCTCGATATTAGTGGACAGTCGCTCTTAAGTTGCTATATTTATGCAGATTTACTTGGAAGCTAAAAGTAGAGTCATGTGCTATCTTTACATAGATTGACGGAAGCATAAAGATGCGTAAACACAGGGCCGGTAAAAAGTTTCTCAGCCTGACTGTGTAAAATCCCAGAACAAATGAGGATCGTTAAGACCCATGGCCATGCATAATATTTGAAGACGGTTAGAGAAGTGTTTCATTAATAAAATAAACGGAAAACAACAATGTTGCGTGCATATTGATATATTTTAATGTTAACACATCACATTTCCCAATTTGAGCGTCAAGAAAATATTTGAAGGATAATAAAGACAATTAACGATATTGAAGACGAGTGTAGTTTACTTGAGACGTATAAAACAAGTCTATCCGTGATTTATAGAAATAATTGAGCTATGTATATTCTCTTGTACTTGTCAGTTTGTAAATTGTTGAAGACGTGAAGAATGACTCCTGTGAACAGCACACTTTGTGTACGGTAACTCGTATACAGCGTATTATGAATCAGATGCATACTGGTCATTATACAGTCCGTATACATCAAGATCAGTACACGTCAGTATACCGGTCCGTGTACGGTAACTCGTACACAGCGTATCATGAATCAGATGTATACTGGTCATTATACAGTCCGTATACATCAAGATCAGTACACGTCAGTATACCGGTCCGTATACGGTAACTCGTACACAGCGTATAATGAATCAGATGTATACTGGTCATTATACAGTCCGTATACATCAATATCAGTATACGTCAGTATACCGGTCCGTACACAAGGTGTATACGGACTCAGGATACCTCATTATACATGCCATTTCATGCAGTGTATGCGCATGCTTGTCAGGTCTCTGCTGAGCAAACTATGAGGGGCTCAATACAATGTAAGATGGTGGCTGTTGAAGACATGTTAACTAATTATTGAATTATTGTATTATTGAACTTCATAAGCGTGAATTGAGTAATTTAACCTTCAAAAGGGTATGTATATTATTAATCGTACAAATCTTCCATTTTGATTGTGCTTTCGATGTACTTCATGAAATTAACATCTTTACTTTCTCGTCGCAACCGCGTGTGTTAAATGTCTCCGTCCTTTTCACTTTTGCTGTTTTGGTTTACTCAGCATTCTCAGGTCCTGCCTACTGGCTACAGTACACATACTGATATTACATTATTAGTATACCTAACAGGTAGTGAATGCGGCTGCTCAGTTAAGGAAGTGTATTAGAAGAAACCTACAGTGGCTCTTTCGTAGGAAAGATATAGTACTGGGCGATAAAAATGCCAAGTGTTAGATGAATATATTTGAAGTTTTGGGGCTATCGTGCGACTGAAGCCTGTTTGAGCTGTGGTGTATTTTCTCATAAAAAGGTTGTCCCGATTTATATTCATTTTGTCCCGACATATCAACGATTTCCCGGTAAATTTCCTGAGCCTACCAATTCTTGACATTTTCTTAAGATTCCCAGCACACAAAACTGCTGTTCTCCACGGTAAACTTAAACACCGGAAATTAACTTTGATTGAGAATGTAATTGTAAATGCTAATTGGTGTTTTGAGCCGACTGCTTTCCGGCTGCAATAGAAGGACATTATTTGCTGCTCACCATCTTGATAACAGTAGAGATATTGCACCCACTGACTGATAGCCATTATCTCCGCCGCAAACTATCAAACTATATGCTCACACTGAGTCCGATCGCCTACACGACTCCAGTGACTCGTGTGTGAGTCGTTAACTTAGCATGCATGATCATCAAGTTACAAAACATATTTTGTGGGTTAAACTCGCTGTTTTAGTAAACTCTGAAGGAACTGTAGTAAATATACAAACGAAGACGATCAGAATTAGCCTCAAGTACAGCGTATGACAAAGCACTAGCGAATTTGCGTAAATCACTCTGCTGCAAGGAATGCGAAGAACATAAACCCGTCAAAGGATTGCACCTCCCGTCCGCAATGGAGACTATTATGGTACCAGTATTCCCTGAAGCAAAGAGAATACAAACAACCAAGCATATAACCTACACAGTAATTATAGTCTTTCGATGCGCGGATATTGCAATTCATTATCACATCAGTGGCTGCAACAAATGTCCTCCAGTGGGGAGGGGAGTTCCTCCATTTATGAAGAGAAAGTGTTGGGAGACAAGGCCATGGCTGGCGCTGGAATCGAACCCAGACCTTCCGCATTCATGCATGACCGGTGCTCTACCACCTGAGCTATTCAGCCGTGCGGTTATGAATCATGAATTGACCATGTAATACATCATTCCAGTATTTAGAAAAAGTCAACCAAACAATCACATTTGGTAAAATGATAGGCTACCATGTACATGTAATAGTACTACATTCCTGGCCCAGGTCCATTCAGCTGCAGCATACATAATGGAGTGCGGCTGTACTAAAAAATGTAACAAAGATCAAAGCTGTAAAATGTGCAGAATTTGTTTTGTAAACACGATATACAGACCACCCCCTGCAAAAATATAAAATAAAACAGTCTTAAAGGTTTTTATTATATGCCAACATCTACTTCAATCGGGTAAAAGCACGCGTTCTGATTGGCTGTTTAACGGTCGAGATTTCCCCGTAATGCCCACGGGCATTATGAGATAGCCCTAAAAACAGCTGAACTGTCATTATTTTAGAGATAAACGGAGAGAAAGTGCAAAATGAGCAAGGAAGAACATTCCGAAAGTGAAATGTATTACCCTACTGAAATAGAAAGCAACATTTTAGTGAACAAAAACAACATCTCCAACGGCAACGGCAATGGCAATAGCCGGTGGAGGCTCCGAACAGTCACGTTAGCAGGAAATCGAGAGGTTCGTAAATAAACAGAAAAGTGCCGTGAACAAAATAGCTAGTGAGAAAAACCTTCTGACGGTTCCTGGAGCCGATACACAAGGAAAACGTAATATTTACAACCTTACCTCCAGCTGACTTTGACCACCTGTTATCCAAGTTCTTCATCCGAAGTTAGCGGCGAAGTATACAACTTTACGAGCCTGGGACACCGGATTTCTTGTTTTTCAAATTGTATCCAAAGATTACTCTCTGATGAAAATTTCCCAAGGCCAGACAATATGCTTTGGAATAAGGGCTTCGAAAGGTCATATCCATTTTTTCTCCAAACGAAAATATATATCTTGTACAAAAACTGACAAAACTCCAACTCGTCTCTCGTTGTCCACGACTCTAACACGACAGTTCCTATCCCGATATACATCTGAGGAAAATAACCAACGAGTTTTGCTGGCTGGCTGCAAACATTGGCAGTGTCTCAGGATGCCACTTACAGATTTTCCAGTAATACAAACAGCTATTGTTCAAGGTTCGTAAAATAGATGACGAGTGTTGATCGAGAAATTATCGACTTCAATGAGTTTAGGCCTTTCACCCGCATGGTTTCTTTAGAAAAACTTATTCCATCTCAATCCATCAACAAAAAACTGTTGCCTTCTGAAATTAAATTTAGTTCTAATTATACGGATAAATTCTTCAAAATAAAGTTGATTTGAGCCTTAGATTAGAACCTTCCACGACTGTGTTCATTTTGTGGTTTGAGTCGTGAAACAAAACTCAAAAGGGCGCGAAAACTACAATAAAGACACGCGCGCGCCAACCGGATGTATAAAAATATTAACTTCCGGCTTTATATTTTCGTTTTCCGACTAAAAAAAGTGCCATATAATAAACTTCTTATTAACCTCGCCCGCTCGATCTTGACGGGAAATGTCAAGATGTCAAGACCTCGGTCGGATATTTTCCAGTAAAGACCTCGCTCTCGGTTAATAAGAAGTTATTATCAGATAGTTGTCATGGGTTTTGGGTACACTGATATCCAAGGGATTTCAAATTGAGTATACAGTATTTTTCAAATTGAAATATGGCCGGGTATTCAATCTATTTTAAATTTTGAGATTTTCTGGTATGAAATAATATGCAAGAGTTTGATATAATATGATTTGAAAGTCACCATTTTAGTATATTTTCAGTATTTAGGTGGTTGTAACGTGCTTACCTTGGTCCTGAATTTATCAAAATTCCATCTGGTTGACGATTCCAAATAGTATGAAGCGGGTAGTCGATTATACATATAACGGGAGAGTAAAATTGACCACATCGAGGTTTCTCGTCCGGGGCTTTAGCCAATAATTTATCAACCTTTATATAATAGATAGTTACTAACGCGCTCGCTGATTGGTAAAAAACCATGTGTTTGTGAGAGTATATAGAAACATAGAAAGTATGAACAAACCAATCAGAGCGCGCGTTACTTGGAACATGACGTCAGTTCAGCCGGATTTCCATGTTGTCTATACAAAATTGAAATTCAAAATGGCGGAGTGTCCCATTTGTAACTGGACTTTGAAGTTGAAATTGAGAGAGAACTAACACAACATTTCCGAAAAGGATAACCTAGAGGTAAAGACAATTGTTGTCGCAAATTTAAGCCAAAGGATAAGGCATTCAAGGAACAGTGGACTTAAAGTAGATGTTTTTTGTCTTCGGCGGGCTACAAGGCACACATGTACATGATATGGCGACTCCCAGGATGAAGATTTTGTTAGCTTTCAGTAAAAGAACTCTATTTTCACCAAACTGAATGGAAAGATCTAGTTAGAGCCTTCCTTCCAGTGAAATGAGGTTTTGAGTCCAAGGTAAGAGAGAAAAGCTCGCTTTTGACATTTTGTTTTGGTTTCTGTTTTTGTGTGTGAAAAATCGCCATTTGGCATTTGTGATTTGGCATTTGCTTCCCTGCTAGCAGAGGTCTCTCTCTGTCTTAGTAAAATGGAAGGCGAGGGAGAGAGACCTCTGCCGACATCCGACGCTTTCTCTGACGCGCATGCGTGAAGTTTCCTTGGCAACGAGTGACGTGTGTCACACGTGAACTAACGCCTGTTCTTGCACTGTCCCAATCAGTTTTCGCGCACGCGAAGGCTATTTTGAAAGGCTTCGATACTTCGTTGAAAATTATGCATTTGGTACTCTCAGAACATGAATTTATAAAATTATACAATTTAATTTGGTACAGAGACAAATGATTTGGGCATTCATGACGAGCTTCACCCGGTTCAGGAATGCGGGTTCCCCGTCGTTTTCTAACATTGAATATTAGAAATCTCACTGCGGTGTCCGATATGTGAGAAGGAGCTCTGCTTCAAGAGTTAGATCTTTAAGATTCTTTTAGGTTTGAAATAGGTGTCTGGTATACACCTGCAGAAAACGTATGGATATAGAATCCTGTAAAATTTCCGTTTAGTTATTAAAAACTAGGACAAAATTGCACGCTAAAAATAAACCACACTAAACACACCGTGGCCTGCGTGTAGACGTCTGCCGCACGCAGGCGAAATACATCATTACATGTATTCTAATGCACGTTTGTGCTAAACAACACTTCCAAATAACTTGTTTACTGGCATTCGAAAGTAACAAATAAAGAACACACCGTGACAGTTAATTCTAATCAGAACATTTCATGGAATAAAGTTTGGGTTAAAAACCGAGGGGGGGGGGGGGGGGGGTTATCCTGTTTGTGACGTATTATGTATGTGCCGCGGGGGTGGGTCAGAGTTTTGAGCTCGGTTTGGGCAGGTAGGGGTCAGGGTTTTGACCTGATTTGGGCAGATCAGGGTCATGATTTGAGTACAATTTGGGTGCAGTCAGGGTCTGGGTTCAGTATTTTTTAGGCAGTTAGGGTTCAGTTTTTTTTAGACATTCTGTTGCCGCATTTTGATCGCCTGTCCACATGCAAGCACTGAGGTTCCCATACATCGTGACGCCGCTAATTCGTACTTCAGTACTTATCTATGTACTTCATCTGCTGATTTGTTTACCCAATGACACGTCCCGACTTGAAATGTTCCGTACTTTGCATGCAATCCCGGTACGCGGTATACCGGCCGGGGTATATATCCGACCGTGTTTTGAAAACAATTTAAAGAAGGGGCAATCAGGTTTTTTTCCCCAAAAAAGGGGGCAATCAGGGTTTTGGAGCTCGGATTGGGTCAAACAGGGTCAGGGTTTGAGCCTCTTGGCCTCACATCCATACCCATGTTTCATGTAAGTACCCCCCCCCCCCCCGGGAGTTAAAAACTTCCAACAGCTTTCGAATTTCGCTAATGAGATTCACGGCATTCTGGTGAATTGAATCCAGCTACGCTTCCAGGACTTCCCGAACTTGAAATCAATCTTATTTTGGTAAACTTAAATGCCGGAGTCGTTAGAACTGAAGAAATAAGTTCTATCCCGGCAACGCTCAGGCAGCGAAAAGCTGCCTTTATAGCTGTAAGCTATCCAACTCGCTTCAACCCTTCACTGAGGAAATCAGAGTTAGCAGTAGCGAAGTGCATGTCAGCTTGAGTCGTCAATCAGTGGCTTAAGCTTGTTCATTTCGTCTTGCAGGTCAGGGTTTTATGGCGTGGCTGTTTTCAGTCCAAACTTTACGGTTCTGATTCTGTTTTGGCGGGAATTATTACCATGTAGATTTACGCCACCATTTAGCATTAACAGCTAGCTTACCTTCGCAAAGTCACCAACGTTTAATCCAGGTTATAAATCCAAATTGTTTGGTCAAAATTGAACTGACTACCCAAGGAAAATCAAAATTATATTACTGGTATTCTACTTCCAGATAACAACAGTTCAACTGAAATGAACTGACTACCCAAGGAAGACAGAACGCATTTAAAATTATATTACTGGTATTCTACTTCCAGATAACAACAGTTCAAAATGAACTGACTACCCAAGGAAGCCAGAACGTGTTTAAAATTATAGTACAGATATTCTACTTCCAGATAACAACTGTTCAAAATGAACTGACTACCCAAGGAAGACAGAATGCGATTAAGACATGATATTACTGGTAATCTTCTTCTAGATAACAACAGATTATTCAATATGAATTGACTACCAAAGGAGCTTACAGAATGAGTTCAGTTATCATTGATATTATTATTGATATTCTATTCGGAGTCAAAAGTAATACGAAAACTTTTCCATTGAAGAATTAGCTCAGAAACTGGTCTTGAAGTCTGCGAATCGTTGGTGTTAGCTCACGATTTCCGGTGTGATTGCCATCAGAATCTTTTGTTTCGTTGTTCAAGTCATCTGCACAGAGTTTACATCTCGGCTAATATTCGCGCAAAGGAAGGAATTGAGCGAACCTTCCCAGAACAAATACCAATTCAAACGATGTACCTGATCAACCACGTAGTACGAAGACTTGTTCTGGCCTTTTGCCTGCCACAGCTCTTTGATCTTCATATAAGCAATTTCGTAGTCAGATCAAGGTCGTAGAATTAATGGAGATAACATCGCCTTTTACTATCGACTGATGTCACAAAGACGACTTGACCTTGCGAAGTTGCCCGCCAAAACTTGAAATTCATGCGCCTATTTCGGCGGTAAATCGAATATTAACTATTATTCTAATTCTCAGTAGGGAACTACACAAGGCGAACGGTGCCCTGCCGATGATAGATCAGGCGATTTATTTTTCACTGCCTGGACACTCTTAAAACCACAAGGTGCGAGTGTTGACGAGATTTGCGGTTTACCAAATGAATTAATCCTGACATCTAGCAGCGCATTCCTAAACCGGGTTAAGCTCGTCATGCCTGTCAGTATTTGGGGATTTTGTTGTTCTAAAATGTTTGATTTTCGAGTGCACTTTTCTGCTGTAGTAATTTGTCACGCTTCAGGAGTTTGACCAATGAGAGGAAAGCAGTTCCACAAAAAATATCCACTGACCATTCTATTAATCACATCACTATATGCGGCATTTTTCTTCATCAAGGTACTACCGACACCGTAAACGCAAAGAACATAACTTTTTGTTCAATTAGGCACTTGGCACCTCAGAGTATTAACGAACGCTTTTCATTCACGACGTTTATTTATCAACACTCTTTATTGTTCCTATTACAGCTATTTCTATTGTTGGCGCAATTTCCTTTGATCCTAATTGATCAGAGAACATGTTTTCTCAGCGGCAATCTGCACTCAACACTATATAAACCGTTTCGCCACCGACCATTGACTGATTTAGCTTGTTGTTCCAATTCAGATCATGTGAGTTGGGTTGGCAATACAATAGTGCGAGTGGAAAATAGACAGAACATTATCTCTACTGCTAGGTCGATGCGCATTTTTTCAAATCCCCCCAAATTCTCTGTTGGCCTGACTCGTCGTTTTTTTAAAGTGCACCTAACGTTTATTTTGTTATCATCAATATCGATTCTACATCAAGTTTTGAGTACTTATGTGAAGAACGTTTTGGTTTACAGAGAATGCTCTATGTTATACGCTTGTTTGAAATCGTGAAAATGTGATCTTTCCTGACGCATGACCGCGTAAGCAAAAGCCTGGGTCGACCCTGGGTTGACGTCATCTCATTAATGCATTATTCTTCATGCCATCTTTCTATCACAACAACATCGATTTATAGAGAATATACACTGTTTGCGAGTTGTTAGTAAAGAAAAAAGTCATTTAGTCAACATGTTAAGTATTTATTCAAATTATTGCAAAGTCGAATTAATTATATGACGTCTACCCAGGGATCGACCCAGGCTTTTACTTACTTCTAACAAGCGTAGAACATAGAGTATTCTCTGTAAACCAAAACTTTCTTCATATGCACAGAAGTACTCAAAACAAAATAAACGTTAGGCGCACTTTAAAGTGTCACTACCATCAAATGTTCATATAGCGATGGTTTGGCGTATTGTTAAAGTAAAGTAGCTATGCTTTTTTCGGTCCAAACCGTTTTGCGATATCACGACGGGTATTTTTTGGAGTCCGAATCTTGAGTTTTTACTGATGTCTGCCGTTACGCGCACCCGTTCCTGGACAGAATACCTATAACTTTAGACTGAGCTAATATTCAGCGGAAGCGACGTCATTTTACTCAACTCAACAACATGTGTGGCTACTTTTCACACAAATTTTCGTGCAAACTTATAAGCAAAGTACAATTGTTTACTATTTTTCCACAAAGGAAAGAAAAGAACGAAGTTTTGAAAATAAATATGCTTTTAAAAGAGCGACGTGTTGAGAAAATGACGTCACGACAGCAAACCGCTGGATGAAAATCACGAAATATTTGGAACACACTTCAGTAATGGCAGACATGGGCGGTAAAGACCACATGTAACCCAAAAAATCACTAACCCCAATAAGTCGTTACGTTTCTGCGCCTGTGCGCATCCACAAGGTAAAAAGGAAAGCAAATATTTAGAAAAGCTCCATCATAAAAATGTAATCAAACTTATAGGCACTATAAAGAACAAAAAAGGTCAGTGTACGTTTGCTTTGTCTTTGTTTTTTTTAGTACGAAACCCAGTTGTCCACCAGCCGTTTGATATTGGGTTCTAGGTGCTGTGGTTGGTGTAGGAGGTAGAGAATGGGTTCGTGCAGCGGTGACGGATTTCAGGACTCGTGTAGCTCTTTTTTATCTTTTCGCATGACAAAACGTGGCATGCTGATTTCGGCTAGAGAATCTGTGAAACTCTTTCACCAAGTGTGGTTACCATTTTGCCTTGATTGTAGCTCAGGTTATTTATATTAGTGATAATGTTGGACCCTCCGATCACCTGATTCATATTATCGATAGCCACTTGTCCTTGATTATCCCACTTCACCTTGTCAGGATTAGCTTTGAGGCAACAGATTCAAGAATATCACGTTCGGTCATGATTGGACCCGAATCTTGGATACCTTGCTGATTATTATAGATGCAACCAAGGATTCAGTCTTGTCTCTTTCGGAGAATCCTATTCCTTATTATCGATTTTTAACGTAGGGATGTATTAAGATAAGATGAAATAAGATCAACTTTATAGTATCTACGCTAACCTAATTCAACCTATATAAAGCTGGTTTCCAGTTGACAGTTCTTGAATATCAAATAAAGTGTTTAACTGATTGTCTTCTATTATGTTTATGAATACTTGTTATGGAAGTGAACATATTAAAAAAGTGTCATTTATGATAAATATCATGCATAAATAGACGTCTCGTGTGTAGAGTGTCAATGTCTGTAACTGTTAGAAGGTTTAAGTCATAATGAAAAAGAAGTTGGGTATGATCATTCCATGGTTTATTTAGTAGAGCACGTATGGCTTATTTTTGCAATATCACAAGTGGTTTAATAATAGAAGAGATAAGGATATTTACCGAGCCGCTTTACCACATTGCAGGTGAATAGCCAGCACCAAATGATCGCTGCTTCGCTCGGAGGTGAATATAAATAGGTTATTACACGGAAAGTTGTGTAATACGGCTGTGTATTTTTACTTGTCAATCTAAAAAAAAAAAAATTAGCTTACCTTACTGCTCTGTTTGAAGAAAATCTTGAGAGAAGAAATCTCGAGAGAAGAAACCTGAAGTCAAATGTCGGGGGCGAGCGCGCACTGTAAAAAATTGTTCGAGCGCTAAAAGCTGATTGGCTGTTACTCAAACAGCCCAATTTCGATTGGCTCGCGCGCTAACAAAACCTTTTAAATGTGCAAACCTGTGCAAACCGGTTTGTGACCCGTGTAATACGGTCTCGTATTTGCACTCGTTTTAGCCCGTATTTGCACTCGAAAACGACAAGTCGTATAATAAGAAATCATATTCACTGTTTGAGCTAGTAGCCAATCAGAGGGCGCGAAACGTTGTATTCGCTAGTGTGGTATATACTAATAGATGATATTTGTGGTCTCCAAGACAGATGGTTATCAATTATAACACCTAGGTATTTCGTAATGATTTAGTAAACTTTTTTACCTTGGATGCAAAATGACAAAGTTAGATTTAAACACATTAAGAGACAATTTATTGTTCAACAACCATACTTGTAACTGTACCTCAGAGTTCGGTATTAGGCCCAATGCTATCTACCTCTCCTCTTGGGGATATTGTCAGGCATCATGGTATGCTTTTTCATTTTTATGCTGATGATATGCAAATTTATTTGTCCTTCGAGTCGACATCAGATATACAGAAGGACGCTGCTGTAAGCAACATCCAGGCATGCATTAGTGATATTAACAGGTGGATGTTACTCAACAAACTAAAGCTTAATAATTATAAGACAGAGGTTCTAGTTATTAATGAGAAACACGGTCCACGCCCAGACTTAGATTTCCTGTTAGTTGGAAATGAGCGTGTCACACCATCAGCTGACGCTCGAAATTTGGGCACTATATTTGATAACTCTATGTCATTAGATATTACGTCTTACATATAAAGCTCAAAATAATCTGGCTCAGTCCTATCTGCATTCGTAATATGGTAGAGTACTATACTCCTCCTCGTAATCTTAGGTCTGTCAATAAGTTCCTTTTGAAGGTTCCTACAGTCAATTTACAGAGCTATGGAGAAAGGGCTTTTTCTGTTATTGCGCCAAAAATGTGGAATTTGTTGCCAGTTACTATTAAGTTATGCCCCTCAGTGGGAGTCTTCAAAGCTAAGTTAAAAGCATATTTATTTAAGGTAAGTTTTTATTAGTTTAGTTAAGATATTATAGTGCTTGTAAATTAACTTGCCTGTTTTCCAGCTATGTAAAGCGCCTTTGGACGTTTAGGATTAAGGCGCTTTATAAAATAACCCAGAGGAAACTCGCGCGCTGATTGGCTGAATGCCGTGTTTGTATGAAAGTCTATAAACATGGTAATTCGTCTCGCTGTGGCGATGGCACGCGATTGTGAATGAAATTGAAATCAAAATGGAAAAACGACAAGGAAGAATGTCTTCACCAAACGTTGACTTTCAATGAGATATTAATCAACAAAACCGACAGATATATTTAACAAAAATACGACCGACCGACAGGAAGTTATCATTTATCAAGGCCGATATATTTTTAGTCGCGGATCCAAGAAACAAAACTACTTCTCTTAACTTATTTTGTACGGTAAAACTAAAACATAAACTGCTAACGCATCTAGTTTTTAAACAACCTCCTGATAGACGAATATATTGAGGAATTGAGCTAGAGACTAGAGTACAAGAGAGGAAAAAGCAACACTCTTTCGATTTTTCCATGTCTTTTTTATCTCAAACTAAGTGTACGCTTAATAAGTTCAAGTCCGACATTTTGTCGGCGACGAAGTGACGAAATAATAAGCCTTTATATAAGGCCAATTGTTATCAATCACCCTGCTTGGTCTTGGTAATTCAAATAAGGTTTTTAGCTTCCTCCTTGCCATTTTATGAACTACTACATGAAAAGAAAATCAGAATTTTGCAAACTCTTACCTTGCACTCTTGTAGGAAAGTCCCAACAGCTAGATCTTTCCATTGAGTTTGGCGAAAATAAAAGTTCATTCAACTAAAACCTGCTTCAAAGTTCAGACGGTGACGGCAATCATGTTTTCCTCGTGTACATTCAGCGACAAAAACATCCAGTTGAAGTCCTCTACTCCTTGAATGCCTTATGGCATATGGCTTAAATTTCCGGCAAAAAATGTCTTGAATTCCGAGTTATTCTTTTCGGGGAATGTTGAAGCAGAAATTTCAAAACAGAGCCACACACTGACAAAGAGAACACAAAGCTCGCCTTCGTTATTTCGTCTCTCAGTTCTGCCTTGAAGGTTTTCCTCCGCTCTGCAAACTCATCCTCCGTCGATTTCTGACGACTGTTACTGTTAGGAGAATTGATTTTCCGATCGTGCGTACGTAAGATTTAATTCTCGTGTTTTCCTGTTAGTTTGCCTAGCGGCTCGTGATTTTCAAGTTTTTCTTTGTTCTCCCAACATATCTCGCGTGTTTATATAAGAGAACAAAGACATGGAAAGCGTGTTATATTGCTTAAGTATAAATGTAGAATTATTATTATTAAATAACAACATGCAATGTCGCCATTGTCGGTTCATATTATTTCACCTTCAGGCCACGTGCGTTTTGGAGCGCCAGATCCTTTGGTAAAATGTGAGACATTTCTATTCAAAGCCCGTATAACTCCTGTCAGCCCTAGAAAAACTCAACATTTTGCCATTTCCGTCGAAGAAACCTTTGGATTCAGAAAAATAATGGCTACGAATGGGACAAAACGTCGTTCACGTTTTGGCCACCGTGCAGACGTGGTGTTCGTCGTGTCGAATAGAGACGTGCTTTTTGAAGAATTCTACTATCATTTCATCCCGCAAAATCATTACAGATCGATAGCTCCTACATAGGTACCTTAGTATAATGTTACCTAGTTTTCCCTATACGGAAAATTAAATAGTTATGTTCTTGTACTCACGGATCTTGATCTTCGACTGGCTAAAGCTAGCTGTTGATCCCCGTATATTACAATCATCGAACCTGCTCTCACAAATTTTAGGCTATTATAATCACTTGCCGTCACAATCCGTAGAGAATCAAGTACACATAATTCCGAATGAAAAACAAACAACGAAAGATTGAACAAGGCTTTATAAAAGGTCAATTTTACCTTCCACCAGCCCTCCCTCGGGAAATATTGTCCATCGAACAAAGAGTGCAATCTGATTGGTTGGGAGCAAAATATCTCGACTTGGAAAATAAAATAAAAAAACATTTCCGATTTCTGACTCGTGCCTGCCAAAGGCCTGGCCCGAGTAATAACTTTACCCCAAAGTTAAAAAAAGTGAATAAATAATTATATCCTTTCGTTAATTTATACGGTAATAGACCATATGCTACCCGATACCACTGATCATTTTAATCTGAAAAAAATGTGTGGGAGAGGGGTTCAAAATAGAGAGTATAGACGTGGTTATAGTAGGAACCGATATTTTTGTCTGGGAATATAGCACAGTGCAAACAACATAACTTATATAACTTCTATTTTTTTAGTGCTGTTCCTCTGGCCAGCAGGGAAGTACGGCCTACCTATGGCCAAAACAGGATGTCCATCAACAAAAGGATTTCAGTGGGAGACAGGATTTCGGTATCAAGACTTGGAAAGAGACAGTCATCACTCACTGCGTTTTCATCTCCTCTCTAATTTTGACAGTGGTAATATTAAAAGTCATTTCTGCATTTCTGTGTTAAGTGATGAGAAAAGACGTAACTGGCCAAGAGGTATGTGACTGACTCCGATATCATGAGCACATGAGTTATAAGAGGGTCTCAATTGGGTTAACCGTTAGCCGTAAATCGGCAAAAAACCTAGTCGTTAGTCGTAAAAAAATTAACCGTAAACTGGAATATTCTAACATGGCCTATGAGACCTATGACTGTTGTGTGTCTTGTTGTGCGTTTCTGTCTCCCGTGGCTGATGCGGCTACACATGGCAGTTTGTCAATAGTCTCAATAAGCCGTTTTGTGATTTTGTGCGCGTCCTGTCGGTAAAAACACCGGTGCAGCTTCGTCCCCAGGCTACTACTCGGTCAGTTTCCCATAATGCAAAGTGGTTTTTCTACCGCATTTTCAAAATGGCGGACTCTTAGAAGTTTAAGACTGTTAACCGTAACGGGAAAAAAATAACCGTTAGTCGTAAAAAAGCCCAAATTTTAACCGTTAACCGTAGAAGCCACCACCCCATTGAGACCCTCTTATAACAAAATATCATTCATATAGATCTGTAAAAAAAAAAAAAAAAAATACCCTCCTCCTCTAGTAAGCCCATAATCGGGCCAAGTTACAGTTGAGTGTAAGAACACAATAAAAAGCGTCATATCTGGCTGTTTTTAAAGCGAAATATATATATTAAGATGGTTTTTCACAGATGAGCAATTCCTAACTTACTATCGGCCTAGTATTCTTATTATGCCAATTCCCACCCTAGAATACTTTGTGACTTAGGATCTGTTTCAATTCCAAGGAGGATGCATGGGTTAATTATGATAGTTAATAGGGGTACTTTAAAATAGTTAGGATATTTTAGGGTCTACCTCTGGGGAGGGCGCATGGTGTGATATGTAATATGTCTAAGCCAAGTGTTGTTTTAGACGTGGTTTCTAGATCCGAGTGCCATGAACAATGTCGAGGGCGTAGCCCGTCCAAAACAATCACTTGGCTTAGACATATTACTTCTCACACATCATTAGATATTCATGACACAGAGGACAATGTTGAACAAACATTACTGGTTATTGCACGTTCTGAATATAACAGAGTAACGATATGGTTTGAAAGGTGAATATACCATGAAATATGTAGTGTGGAAAGACTACTAGAAAGAACACTTTCTGTACCGTAATTCGCATTTTGAAAGAACTTGCGATGGAGGGAAAAAATGAGATGGTCACAAAGCCGACTAAATTCAAAAGATTCCAGGACCCAGAGACAGAAGAGGAAAGCCTTTTGAGTGTGAAGCGTGCTGTTCCAAAAAGTACGGGAACAAAACTCGCTGGGGACTAAGAATATTTGAATCATGGAAAGCAGAGAGACAGAACTAATTTCCCGAAGCAGAGGCGGCTAACCCGTTAGGTTTAGATGTTAGCTTGGTGCAAAATTTGGATACGAGCCTGGCGGATATGTCCTTGGAAAGTGTGAATTTTTGGCTTATTAAGTTCGTACAAGAAATACGTGATAAAGATGGAGACCCTTATCCGGAGAGGACAGTCTACCAAATTATCTGTTGTATCAAGCGTGATTTAGAACAAAACGGGCGTGCAGAAGCTAACCCGCTGGATGTTTTAAAGAACTTCCCGTAAGTATACAGAGGTTTTATTTTAACGGGCACTTTTTTTTTATACCCGTGACAAACCTGGTTATAAATTTTGTCTTATGTTTAGTTTTCAGATATTTAGAAAAGTTTTGGATGCTGAAATGAAGAAGCCACACAGAGCTGGCGACCACTTGGCGGAGAAACATTCTCGTGAGGAGAAGAAACCAGTCAACCAAGAGGAAGAGACACTGCTGTGGAAAATGGAATTACTTAGAGATAAGAATGCAGAAACTTTGTTAAATACTATTTACTTTTATGTTGGGAAGGTTTTTGGGTTGAGGCCATGTGAACATAGGCAGTTACGGCTGAATAATTTTTTCATAGGAGACAATTATATTACTTACAAAGAAAATATTTCCAAAACTTATCACGGAGGTTTAAAAGATTTAAAAAAGAAAGCTAGAGTCCTGAATCACGAATGCCATCCAGAAAGCGTTGAACAACACGAGTTCTGTCTTGTAGATATGTTCAAGCAATGTTTCTTTAGTGAGGAAGTTGGAAAAATGCGATGAAGCGTTCTATTTTCGACCGAGTAAAAGAGAATTTAAATTCGAAAATGCGCCTGTAGGTATTCACAAGTTAAATTCAATCCTTCCGTCGTTGATGGAAAAAGCTGGTCTTAAGAAGAAGACAGCTCACTGCCTTCATGTAACAACAGCTTTCAATTTATTTCAACAAAAGCATGAAGAAAAACTAATACGCGAGCGAACGGGGCATATTTCGTCGGCTCATCAGCTCTGTTTTTATACGAGAAAAGCAGACAAAGCTAAGTCAGTGGCAGTTTACAAGTGTGTTGGACCGCCTATTAGGGACTTTAAGATTCGACGACGCGAGCAGGATTCTAGGACGTGCGACGTCCCGGAAGTAAATTGTCGTGCCGCGCATGTCAGATAGAACATGAGTTGGCGTTGCCGTCACGTCGGCGACGCCATTACAAGGTGTTTCGCGTTCTGTGGAAAACGCGAGTATTTGCGTCTAATTTCCCCCCTACAAATACTTTGATTTATGCAGCTTTCACCTTGAAAGTTATTTTAAATTAAGTTGTCTCAGTCTTGAAGTGGAAGTCCGTTATTTTGCATTGAATTAAATGCCGTTTTGTTTGCTTTTAGTTTGCAGTGCACCATTCATTCATCGGCAGGAAAAAATTATGGCGGCTAAAAAGTCCAAGTCTGAGTAAGTATAACTTATCCAGGCTCCTATCGAAGATCATAAAACCTCATTTATCTAGTTTATCTGTGGTAGCAGCCTAGTTTAGTTCAATGCTTTTGTGATATATACGTTTCCAAGTCGAAATATTTCTCATATTTCTTCAACTTTCACAAGGCTGAACAGTACAGCAAAAGCCAAACAATAAAAAGAAAAGCCAAACTGTGAAAAGCCCCGGAAATATCTTGAGGAAGATTACAAACCTCAGCTAGCTGAGCAAGGTTACAATTTACGGGGGAAATATTTTCATTCACATTTTGAAGAAAAACGTTGAAAATCGAGAGAAAGAACATGTACGTGTGAATGTGATCAATAGACCCTTCCACGGTTTTTTCAACGTGTCGATACCTACACATAACAGCAAGCCCATCGATACTGCTGAAAGAGCACCGCGAAATTAGTAGAAATCCGAAATTTGAGAGTTTAGCAAAGATACAGGCCGGTTCAGTCGAAGATTTGTACAGACGTTTGTATGGAAATTTGAGCTCGAAATTTCCATACAAACGTCTATAAAAAAATTCCCCTACCCCCACTGTTTGTCAAATGTCCGTCCCTGGACTAGATAATTCTTCTGACTAATAAATAAAATTGAAAAGCTGTTCAAGCTTTTTATTTAACTTTGAAAATAATATATATTCTTTTCTTTTCTCTCTCTTAGAGTTATGACTTGGACTCAAGAAAATGACTTATTGTTATGTAGAGAGGTTTTACTAACCAAAGCCTACACAGCATATAAAGGTTCAACAGAACATGGACATCTGTGGGGATGCATAGCAGATAATTTAAATGCTATTGAGGAGCCAAGCTTAAGGTTCTCAGTTGATAAGAGTTCCAGCAAGAAGGATAAATTAGAGAGTGATCGATTACAAGCAGAGGACATGCGGAAAAAGGCTATGGAGAAGTGTGGAGATACATTAAGAAGGAAAGCTGAGGAAGAGAATCAGAAGCAGGCTAAACGAGTAAGGAGGAGTGGGAATGAAACAATCACATATCTTCAAGAAAAGGCCGAAAGTGAGAAAGAAATGAAGATGAAGAATTAGAGGTCATGCAAAAAAACCAGGAACTGGAGAGGAAGAAACATGATGAAACTTTGGTAATGCAACAGCAAATGCAAAATCAGCAAAGGGAGATGTTCCAAACGATGATGAATCAGCAACAGCAGCAACAAAAGAAAATGCAAGACCTGCAGCTTGGACTTATCCAGCAACAACAACAGCAAAGTATGGTACTGATGACACTCATTCTAAAGGTTCTCAATAAGTAATTGCTTGTTTCATTGGTTTATTACTTCAGTTAAGGTGCCAAATGTTAAACAGAGTGCTTTTTAACAAGCAATGACTTATCTTTTACAGGTGTTGTTCACTTGCTTGTTTATTTTATAGGAAATAGCTTTGTTCTGCACTGATTAAATCAATGGGATATGTTGCATTTTGGAGTAAACCTTTATCACTCAGTTGCTGATATACATGTACCTAGGTTATCAAAAGTTAACTTTTACACTAAGTCTGACAGTAATGGATTTTAGGAATAGTTTTAGGCAGGGAGTACTCCATGGCTTAGCTGGAGGAAAAACACCAAGCAATGCAAAACAAAAAGGTATCTGAATGGAACCAGATATGTCCATGTACTGCATGCACTTTTATGGCCAATTCCCTTTGAACTTTATCGCAGAGTACATGTATATCATTATCAGCAGACATTAATTTAAATGAAAGAGTGATTTACTGAGGTCTATTTATGGAGTTGAAAGCAATCAAAATGACTGCTATATCATAGGTTAAACTTTCCACACCATGTTCTTTGTTTAATAAATAATAAACAATGTTATAGTTACACAAACTCCTCTCTTTGATTTACTCTAAAGTTGTGATAAAATGTAGCTTTTTAATGCATTGTTTTAATAGATATAGTTGATTCCACCTCCAAGTAGACCAAGTGTTTCTTAGTTCCAAATGGCCGACTCCCAATACATACAGCAATTTGCAAAAACTTTGACCCCCTCAACATATATAAATAGATATAGAAAATGTACCAGATATTATGGGTACATGTTTTTTTTCTTCAGAAAGCCTTTATGGTAGGCAACTTTAAAATAATTATCAGCCATTCCATAATTTAGATACATTTCTGATGTTTTTATTGAAAGGGGGGTCAAAGTTTTTGCAAATTGTTAAATTGTATATATATATATATACATACAGTTTTTCAAATAATTTTAGAAGCCTCAAAATAGCTAGATGTACCTTGTCGTGCTGTATGAAGTTGTTTACAACTGATTTAAACAAAATAGGCACATGACAATGCCAATCTGTTTACAGTATATGTATATGAAATACCGTAGCTGAAATTATATCTCTAACTAAAGTATTCATGCAAAGTGGGGGCTCTAAATCAAAAAACTTTGAGGTGGAATTGAAATACATACAGGTTAGTGCATTTCTTATTAAAGAACAAACCACATACATTTTACCAATTTGACTTAGACCAATTTCGAGGTTCTTTTGGAAATCCAAAAACTTGAAATAGTTGAGGATGTCACCAAACAACCATTTGACAGAAACACGAACAGCACTCGTGGACCTGTTGTATGCCTCCATTTGTGGTGTAAGTGCTACGTTTCGGTAAGGTGCTTGAAGGTGAATTCGCAGCGGGTATGCCGGATCTCCCTATATGCACATGGGCTGTCCAGCTGGTGTAAAAGGATATTGTTGAAGGTCATCAAACTGTTTTGAATCTGCCAACATTCCGGCATCATGCTTCTTACCCTCTGCAACATCAAAAATAAACTCAATGAATATATACTAAAATAACCATATTTGGGGAATTCATTAATTTCGGCATATTGAATGGAAAGGTCTGGAATTGGAAATGATTTCAAAGAATTGTACATAGCTGACATTTACTCACCCACCATTGTTCTAGTTTTATAATAATAGGGCCCAAAGGTGTGAGGGGAGTGGCATTTGTGTGTACTGCCTAGGTTTTGAAACCCTAACTAAACTAAAAGATTTTCCATGCCCTTTCAAACTTGTTACCGATTTTATTTATCATACAGTACTTCCTTGTCAAGATAAAACAACCCTGTTCCCCCACAGGTAACCCAAGCTCTGTTTTTGTATCTAGATGTGTTTATAGAATGGAGCATAACAAGCCGCAACCCTAAAAAATGTTAAGAATGTGGATTTGAAATCCACATTCCTTTCGTGCTTTGTGTTAAAGAACTCTATTGCCTATTGTCTCTTGCCAGCAGGAGACCAGAAGCAATTGCCCGCTATAAGCCACGTAACTGTCAACACCTTTAAGTGAAAAGTTCCATACAAGTAGAAATACTAATAATATACCAGAACATGATCTGTTTATTTATGACTGCTGTTACTGGGTTTTAACAGTTAACAAATCCAAACAAAATCTCACAATATACTCTGGACTCTTGCGGATTTAAAAATAAATAGGATTGCCTGCGAAGAAGGCTAACTATGTACAAGCGCATTGAAATGAATTGTAACTGATTATACAGTATCAAAAGGTCTCCCTTGTTTTTAAATGTGGCCCTTCAATGTTAGTTTAGGGTAATAAATTCCTTGCGGGAAAAATACTAACTCGGCGAATGACAGCCAGTATGAAAGCGCATTTCGTTGGAACAATTATAAATATAAAATTGCAATTGTCTTAAATGTAATATCTGTTTTTCAATTACAGCCGGTATGAAAGCATAACACATCACTAGGAAAACTTACAATCAGATTTTTTGTTGAGAAACATTCTTTTGAATAAACAGTGAAATTACGTGGTTGTGCATGCAAAGGTAATTTTATTTTCAAGCGGCATTCAAAATATTGTGAATGCTTCCTATAACTAAATACTGTTTGGGGAACATACTTCTCATTATTTACATTCATATTGTTACATTAATTTCTACAGCCTATTGTTTGCTTGTGCATTTGTAAATACATAGATATACATAACATTTTTGTTTGCAAAATATAAAAACTCTCAAAACAATTATTCAACGAACATTTTCAAAAAGTACATTTATCTATACATGTACATACTATTAGTCATTTAACTAATAGCAACTGTTTCTTTTCTACAGTATTGTTAATGACCATTTAAATTTGTCTTAACTAAAAACGTTATAAGCTAAATTGGAAATGACACATACAAAATGTATGCGAGATCGCCTAGTGCAATGTTACTGACCCCCGATGCTCTCAGGCACGACGCCGGGACATCTGCGAGATCGCCTAGTGCAATGTTACTGACCCCCGATGCTCTCAGGCACGACGCCGGGACATCTGCGAGATCGCCTAGTGCAATGTTACTGACCCCCGATGCTCTCAGGCACGACGCCGGGACATCTGCGAGATCGCCTAGTGCAATGTTACTGACCCCCGATGCTCTCAGGCACGACGCCGGGACATCTGCGAGATCGCCTAGTGCAATGTTACTGACCCCCGATGCTCTCAGGCACGACGCCGGGACATCTGCGAGATCGCCTAGTGCAATGTTACTGACCCCCGATGCTCTCAGGCACGACGCCGGGACATCTGCGAGATCGCCTAGTGCAATGTTACTGACCCCCGATGCTCTCAGGCACGACGCCGGGACATCTGCGAGATCGCCTAGTGCAATGTTACTGACCCCCGATGCTCTCAGGCACGACGCCCGGACATCTGCGAGATCGCCTAGTGCAATGTTACTGACCCCCGATGCTCTCAGGCACGACGCCGGGACATCTGCGAGATCGCCTAGTGCAATGTTACTGACCCCCGATGCTCTCAGGCATGACGCCGGGACATCTGCGAGATCGCCTAGTGCAATGTTACTGACCCCCGATGCTCTCAGGCATGACGCTGGGACATCTGCGACCTCTCTGCACCCTCACTGCCTACATTGGGCAGTACTGCATAGGTTATTTGGGTTACTGGTCTTAAATATTGTTGAAAGTGCATACATGCAACTGTAAAAAATAATTGTACGTGTATTTGAATTTATCTACAATTAATAGCACACGTCAGGCGATTTCAATATATAGCATTTTTTTGCAATAACAAAAATCCTGCAAAAAAAAAAAAAAGGCTTCATTAAATGGTACATGTGTGATATGATTTAAAAGAAAAATAACAGGGAAATACTGAGGAAATAATAATATACAGTTAAGTAATTTGTGCAAATATCCAGCTTAATAGGTGCAACAATTCAATTTTAATTACCAGAAAAGAAACTAATATCACTTTTAACATCTTTAAAACTTCACTTTCTATACTTACATCGCCTTTTTTACTGCCGGCAAGGCCAGTCCTATTCAGGAGGCATTGCCATCCATCGCTTCCAGTTTAAGTATTAAAGAGTTGTTGCCAGTCTGGCACTCACATGGCATTCACACGTTCCTGTCAGCTTTCTGTCGGAATCAACTGGTCTAACTCCCTTTTCGTCACAGACTGTCTTCACGACTTCTTGAATCGTTTTCCTAACACCAGCTGGGTCTCCCTTCGGTTGCATCAGAGCTCATGTTGACAGGACCGAGTCAATCGTAATTCTCTAGATTCCATTAAGTAAATCTTCGAAAACTCTGTTATCTTAAGGCGGGTACATACTCTTGCTCTTTAAGTTCTTCTATTGACAAATCGGGCGAACCAGAACTAGAACTATAAAAACCACTTGAACTTGACGGCGAAGTGTAGGAGTTTGGAGCTGATTTTTGGGCGGGCTTTCGATTGAAGAAGATAATATTTTTGACCTCAAAGTCAAAATTTCAGTTTAGAACAGGAGGCCAGTTGTTTTTGTAAAGCAATATTTTGATCCTGGAAACGCTCCAGTTCTCTTTCAAGGGAAGAAATACTCTCACAGTCCGGTTGAGTTGTCCTTGTAAACCTCGTCGAGGTCACCGTTTATTATGGCGCCAAAACACAAACCAGGGAGATGAATCTTGTTTATAATTTCCCTCGCAATTTCTTCGACATTCGGGCTCTTAATAAGCATAGATTCGCGTGGATCCTTCTGTCGTATGGCTGCAACTAAAACGGCGAACAAAGTTCCCACAAAGACGGCTCTGAATCTTGTTGCCTCTGTTGAACCACTTGGGTGATACAGTCTCGCCATTTTTGCCACGAAGGTCTTCGAGCGGGAGGGCTTTGATTTCTTGGGGGAAGACATCAAATATCGGGGAAGTACTAAACATGCTGGGCCTTGTTCCGCACAAGTCGTTGTTTAAGGCGTACCAAGCCTAGCTGGCCGGTAGTTTGCCTGAACTAACCTTGTACAATGCCGGAGGCCTACATTGCGATACATCTTTACCAATTTATATTTGCCGCTAAAAAACGCAAGGACCATAAAAGGCTTAATCTTGTTATGGGCTTAACTACGATTCATGGTTTCTAGAAATGTTCAACTACAAGAATTGAGTGGTAAGTATCAATACCACCGTCAAAACCCGTACTTGTACTAATTGGATCACGGGGCTTGTTGAGAGCTAATTCAATCGCAACCATAGCAACTGTGTGCGCATGCTGCGTGCCAAAAAAAATGGGTTCCGGCTTATTATGAATGAATTGAAGACTATTAATCGCAGAAACTTCGTACAAATATGGACAAGGGACAGATAAAGACCAAGATTGATGGTCTCTTGTAAATACTCAATGGAAGTTTAATTTATTTTATAGCAGTATTTTTACGAAGCAATATTGTACAAAAACAGAGTTTGGGCTGCCTGTGGTTCCCCGAACTTCAATTTTTTAACAAACTTACCTACTGGACCGTATAAATGTCCAATCAATCCGTTCGGTAAAGCAACTGATTGACATTTACGAGCATGAACTCTCTTATGGACGTTGTATACGATCCTCTGATTAAGATCTGGTCGGCAAATGGGTCGAACGGTCCCGTCCACAAAGCCAAAACAGTTATCAAGAGCTGCTCCCTGACTGGACACGGCATCTGCATCGCCTGTAAGTGGACGGAATTAAGAATGTTCTGATTCCATTCCGTTATCCTATGGCCATGGGTTTCGTAAAACCAGTCTAAAACTTTATTGTTGATCATTCCTATTTCAGGAACAGACCTTCCAAACATGGGTACCATGTCGCTGTATCGACATGGATATGTGAATCTCCGGTGTAGGATACATAAACCCTCTGTACCATCACAGACTGTTCCTTGACTACACGTGAACACTTCTGGGACTTCAAGCGCATCCATTAGTAATGAAAAGTCTCGTTTTTCAACTCTGAACTCTGCTTTGCATTCATCTTCATTTTTGTCTTCAAGGCGAAACCTCTCATAATCCGTATGATTCAGGACTAGATTCTTCGACTGATTCGCTTCGTAAAGCAAAAATAACTCCTCTTCATTGATTAATCCTTGGTCGTAACTCAAAAGAAGAACATCTCTTGTATCTTTAAACGAAGGCATGTCGAGTAAGAGGAATTAAACGAGATGAAAATGCTAAAACCCTAAGGTAAACAAAACGATTCAAGAACGACGTTGTAGATATGGCGTACTGTAAATCTTAATCTTGTATTTCGCGCGTTTTTGATTAGCAACGTCTCTCCAGTCCTCCCTCTGCCACCGCGTTCTCCCAGGCATACCGTCGTCGTATCTTAAAGTCCCTATTGTGCCTCCTATTCAGTCAAAAGAGGAAGACAAGCTGTCTTTTTCAGACGAAGAATTTGACGAAATCGTTAGGGAGTTTGACTGGTCAGAGTTGGATAAGTATGCAGAAGTAGAATCTCACAGAAGGGAGAATGTGGCGGAGCAGCTGCTATTGTCAAACAACAATTTTAGTAATTGTACGGTTAATATTTCATTTCATCAGAAATAAGTTCTGGTTCAATGAATTTACGTTTAGCTTTATCGTTACTACATTAGGAACTGAAATATTGCTTAAATATTGAAATATGTATATCTCTTATTATGATAACTTCTGTCCCGTTATTGTATCTAGAAACTAGGAGATAGTTATCACGTTACATCAAATTGCCTAATTTCATGTCTCATGTTCTCATGTTTTCATATTTTTAGAAATGTATCTAGAACTAATTTGCATATTGTCTGTACTTGGAAACGATTTCAAAGTACAGCAAATATGCAAATTTGCTATTGTGTTAACTAATTTGAATATTTTCTGTATTTGGAAACGATTTCAAAGTACAGCAATTATGTAAATTAGTTATTGTTTTACCCCTCAATTTCCCTCAGCTTCAAAGCCCTGCCCACTTGAATAATTAACTTTGTCGTACTGTCCCTAGTCAATTTCATGTATCAACCCGTGACCTCAAACGAGACTCCTCATTGGCCGATGTCTTATGAATATCTAATGATGTGTGAGAATAAGTTATCATAGACCAGTTCGCGGTTAATTCCGACATTTTGAAAGGGGTGCAAACATGGCGCGAAATACAGTGTTTGTATGGAAATCCGATGCCAAATAATTTCCGTAAAATCGTATTTCTGAATATTCACTGTATGCAAACTTAAGGTTACCGTATGCCTTCGCGGCATGTTTTCTTTAAAAAATATATTTTGTAATTCTTTTGAAATTGATGGATTGAACTTCATCTTTCCTAAAACATTTTTTTTAAACATGCAAAAGTTTGCGAGATATTAGAAAAAAACGTAATTTGAAGGAAAGTAAATAAATCGCTTAGGCGTGATAAATCCCTCTGATCCCATTACGTGCCACAGGCATCCCGCTGAATTTTTGCGGGAAACTACATCCGGAGCTTCAGACTCACAGTGAGCCGTGACTCGTGAGTTCAGTGATTTTATAGCGTTTAATTTACCGGTATATCGATCGTGGATATGTCCAGAAGAGAAAAGAATAATCCTTGGATAAAAGGTAAAAAAAGAAGACAGGCCCCAAGAAGATTCAAGAGAATGAGCTCGAGAAGGAGCAAAGTTTCAATACGGAGAAGAAAGTGATGCTCGCGGAAAGCGACAAAGGCTCGTGGTTCGAACAGCCTTCATGTTCGACGACTCCCACTTCGAGTTCTACTAGTACTGCTACAACTCCGACGGAAAGCTGCTCAGCTAGTAGGCTTAAACTTTTGCCAGGTACAAGAAAAGAGACGGAAGATTCAGAGAGTCACGCAGCGAGTCCGCATCCGACTTCGATTCTAACTGATGTCTTGGGTGACTCGCAGTTTCTAACCTGGGCCGTGGTCAATCCAGGAGTTCTAAATCGTGAATTTGAGCGAAGTTCAGCCGGTCGATTTTGCGGAACTGAAGGAATCATCGCAGCTAACATAGCAGGTTTAGGATCAACATCAACGTTCGGAGCACGAGGTTGCCTGCCACTCGCTTTTCCCTTCGCTCTTGTTTGCGGCGTTGCCTTTCGACGCGATTTAGTTTTCGATATCCGGCCCTCTCCCTTCTTGGTACAAGCCGTTGATTTACCTTTCTTTTTCCCCTTTTGCGCATTATCTCTAGTTTTGGCCATAACACAACGCTCTTTTGAATATTTGTGACACGACACTAGTATGTATGTTTCTTATGCAATTTGAGCCACGTACTAATTTCCCGCGAATTTCTGGACTTGAATCATAAGCTCCGGGGATCCTTACATATAATTGGCTGGTTGGTTTAAGTGTTGACGTTTGCTTTGATGAGGTGTGATGTGTTTCCTAACCTTCAGAAGCCAAAAACGCCGATAGATTTCTATGCGTATTCACTGTCTTTGGGTGAATTTATAGGGTATGAAGACTTGTCAGATCTTGATGAAACTTGGCCTAATGTTAGAGGAGCTACATATGAACCAAAGCGTGTGAGCGTTTAGCGATATTTTAATTATTTTTCTTATAAGAGTACTTGCCGTGATGAAACACAGAAACTATTTCGATTGAAACTTTGAAGATGAATTGCATTTGAACAAAGTAAAATATAAAAAAACGCTCACACACTTTGACAGACCATCATGTGCTGATTGACATTATGCAGCGGAATCGTCCGTAGGCGCGAATGCGGAGGGACATAAATTCACTTCTGTGAGACTCGTCTTTTTTGCGTTTGTTGCCTTAGCATTTACTAAAAATGTAATATTTGTGCAAAAAAAACATTTTAGCGCATTCTACATTATATAACCTTTCCAGTGATATATAGGTTTCTATACTTTCCTTTAAAATGATGCGCGTGCGATTTTATTTGCGAGAGACACCCGCGAAGGTATACGGTAACCTTAAGATACCTGGTAAAAGATTACCGGTAACTGATCAAAATTTGAGGGCCGGATGTAGCTGTGCTGGGAAGCGTGCAGTCGTGTTTCCAGTTTTCCATACGTTTGTCTGTTACAACGTACGAGTCAACTGACGTCCGCGGGAAAATTTACAGACATGTATGGAAACTGAGAACACAATTGCATGCTTTCCAGTACAGCTACATCCCTCATTTGTTTATCACTTAAGGTTACCGAATACCTTCAGGGTGCGTTTCCAGTCTAAATTATGTAGCGCCTCGAGGAAACATCGTAGATAAATCATTCATGTATCATTTTAAAGCTTATAAAATTGGCTACAAGAATACATAAAAAAGTTTGAGTTCTTTGAAAATCTCGAATTTTCCGCCATCCCATTTCTCCGATCTAGTGAGATGGCTTTCAGAAGCTCCGACACCGAAAATATTTTAAAGTTTAAAAATCTGTTTGCTTTGTCGTATTTCAGAAGAATCGTATTACAAAACCGTGTCGGGGAATTTCAAAATTCGATTTAGTTCAAAAGTTATCATGCTTTCCGTGAAAAGGCGAAAAATAATCCGAGTAGATATGCGGGAAACGTCGTTAAGAGCTCTCTTTTTACAATTTCCCAATTCCCCGACACGGTTTTGCAGCTGAGATATCAATTGACATTTTGTGAAAATTTCAAACAAATCGAATAAATTCCTCTTGAGTGGGAGCTTTTTTAAAACTCTATTTTGATTGAAAATCGAAAGCGAGAAAATAGGACTTCAAAAAATCTAGCCGTCTGTCGTGCGTGAATCTGAAGCCCCGCCTCTCCAACAATTAGCAAGCTCTTGGCCAATCATTTCTCATCACAGTTCAACTATCTGTCAAGATTTCCCGCCAATGTTGATTTCCGATCAAAGCTACGCGCCGCATTGAGAAAATGTTTGTTCTTGTTTGTGTGACTTGAAAAATGGTAGCGGAAGAGTCAGCTGGTTTCCCAGGCTAGAAAAATGGGAAAGACAAAAAGACCTCGAGGTGAACACCTATAGAGACGCCTTGAATGCCAGCATAGTTAGTAGAGGAGACAGCGATTCGCAGGCGTCTGAAACACCGCGGCGAGATCGTTGTTCAACCGATTCAAGGTCACCGTCAGACTACGTTTCCATCTAAGCTTTCTTGGAAACAAATATTCTCTCGGCTGGCTCTTATCAATTCTTCTTTATGTTCAGATGTGGACCACTCGGCACTCCGTCTGAAAGTAAAAATACGAACGCTTGTCGGGTTTTGCGAGGACTCCTATTTGGCTTTGTAGTCGTATGCATTGTTTGGCCTTGTTTTGCTTTTCTTTTCTCTTTGTTTTTCAAGCTAAGGGCGTCCTTCTTACTTTTTGTGAGATATAAGGCCAACAACCGATGGAATATATTGTGGAATCGTGTGTGGACAAACTTTTCTCAATAAACGTAAACATTGGTATATGAAATGATACCCGTCACGGTCGTTACGGGCGAGTGAGCACTTATCATGTGTTTATTGATCTGCTGTCAATCAAAAAGAACCTTTCACTTCCGGTTAAAAACTTCCTTTTGGTATTTCTCCATCATTATTAATTTTTTTGGAACAGAGTTTTTGGTATATGAGACACTACTACTAAAACTACATTTCTGTGCGTAAAAAATATTTCCCCATCTTTTTCGTTTTGAAGGTATCCGGTAACCTTAATCTTTTACCTGGTATCTTGAGTTTGCAGACCGTGAACATTTCAGAAATTCGATTTTAAGGAAATAATTTTTCATCGGATTCCCATACAAACACCGTATTTCGCGCCATGTTTGCACCCCTTTCAAAATGTCGGAATTAACCGCGAACTGGTCTATTAGTAGGGGTTTTTAGTTAGGATATTTTGTGTCTTTAGGGTTTGTTTAGTGGAGGGCACACGGGGTGGTTAGTTATGATAGTTAGTTAGTAGGGGTACTTAGGATATTTTGTGATTTAAATTAATTCTGGGAGAATTAGCTAGGATAGTTTGTTTATATAATTTAATTGTATTCTTACAGTCCATTTAAATTAATACGTTTATTTATGTATTTTATTATTATTATCTTTTTGTTATTGTTAAAAAGCCTTGAAAGGAATATTGAAAACATGTTATCATTCATGTGGTTTCGGGAAAAAGTAATCAATTGTAACAAAAAAATAAGCAGCCAAGTTTTACAGCAGCCCCTAAAACCGATCTATTAATTAATACAAAAGGAAGAGTGCAATCAAATCATTTGATATCAGAGTCCGAGTGGTTTAAGGTGGCTCGCATGTATTGTGACCTCAGCGTGAGGTTTTTGGCCGATCATTCAGTGTTTTAGTTATGGACCATGTATTTCCTAGGCATTGTCAGAAATGCATGCCACGCGTGCGCACTAGGCATTAAATTTCATCAATAAACAGATCCGGAGTTGTTCACAATTTTACAGTAGTTTGTATGGAATTTTTTTTGGGGGGATACATTGGGAGATGGTATTATATGGAAGCTCATTTGTTCCGATCTTAGCAATTTCTAAATCATATTGCCTTCCGTAAAATTGTATTCTTTCAAGTTATAACGAATAATTATGGCTGCGAAAAGAATCTGAAATGAGTTAACTGACCTCAATGTTATGACCTCCATGTTGACAGCAATCTCCTTTCTTTCAGCCGTTATGATGGTTCCTCTGATCAACTTTACAATATAAAACTCGGGTGGTTATTGTTTTGTTCCGATTCAGCCGAGTAGTTTAAAAGAGTTATATTGCCCAGATAGATCCAAATATACCTTCACATTATCCTCTGGCTGCGAATTGCGAACAAATATGAGTAATTTTAAGGTTTATCGACGGCCACAGCAGGGAAGAATCCGGTAAACACGCAGGTCCTTTGCAACTCTCTTGCCTCTCTCTTCGAAACGCTTTGTCCGCCATTTCTCTCTCGGTTTGCCTGTACAAGCCTGGAAACTGGTATATTCTTAACTGTTCTTTCATTGGTTCTATTATAACTTTCATATATAAGAGGTTGTCTGATTGGGCTAAAAAATAACGCGGCATTGAAATAAAATATGCAAAACTAAATCGTGATTGTATTCCCTGTAAACGTCTGAAACGTACTCGGTTACATTATTTACCTCCCGCTTGGCTATTAGCCGCTCTACTTCATAATAATCCGACATAACAATAATTTTCAACCACGCAGTTCATAAACACTAGAAGCCTTTCCAATTCGACCGCTTTCGCAATTCGCTTCGAGCAGAGTGTTTGGGCTGGAATAATGGCCGAGCGAGCCTGAGAACAAGTAATTTATGATGGCAGGCAGATTTGCATAATTTTATACCCCGCCCACAATGGCATGAATTTCTGACAATGATTGATCAATAGTAAACACAAAACAGAATTCGAAGATAGATAACATTTTTGGAGATAGAAGTGTTTCTTTCAACCATTTGTTCTTAAGTAAAAGGCGAAAGTTACAGATAAAAAAAAAAAGCTTTGTTGGTAACGAGTTTCAATAAAATCGATGGAATGGACAATTCTACAGCAAAAGAGATATGAATGTTAGCGCAAATATTATGTTCGACAATTTCTTGCAAAAACTCGAGCAACTATGAACGCCGCTTCCAATTCTACCCAGTAATCTATAGTTTACCACTATGGGACCATGGGAAATTACTTTGTTCACTACAAGAAAATCGAGAAAGCGGGACGGATTATATCACTAGGTTAATGACAAAAGGTCAATTGTGAATATTTGGTGAAAAGCGCCAATTTTGAATTTATCTAAATATTTAAAAATCTAAACGAAAACTTTGGGTGTTAATTGGTGGCACGTGTCCGAATGGTCCGGCAGGCGGGAGATCAGAAGATCAGAATTTTGCATTCAGTGTTTTACTATAACCAAAGCATTCACAATTTTCTACTTTCACGACAGTAACTCTACATATTCATATTTATTACGATGTTGCAAATGCATGTCCGATTATTTACCATCTTATAGGTTCTATTTCTAATTTCTTTAGCGAATTGTTAGCGTCTGTTTCAGTGGCATTGATATAAACTTTATTATAATTTTTGAGATAATTTTATACTCGCTCGCTATAAACTGGACGTTTAAATAACTCTAAGCATCAAAAAGAGCAAATTATCTGGATAGTTCTGAACCTATGATGTCTAGCTATAATATACGTGGATATTTGGACGACAGCGAGCCAAGTTTTAATCCACGCGTAAGTTGATTTATAATTTCGAGAAGTATTGTTCAAAACTCGACGCGCGTGCGCACTATAAACTGAACGTTCCTAATAATCCGGTCAGTTCCCTAGGTATGCTAGGGCCCGTACGCAGTAGGCAGACGAAGTTTGTTTGTCTCTACCAAAAACCATGAATTTTTTTGTCTCTACCAAATTGTTATTTTGGTGAACGTGTCCGCACAAAAAACAAACAAAATATTGGCAAAACCAGGTATTAGCCTGGCCGGGACTAGGTGGGGATTTGATTTTTTAAATGCTCAAATATAAGAAAAAACCCACTCCCCTCTGAGGCACTTTAATAAGTCAAATGGGATCAAATCTCTACCTCTACAACATCTTTTTCTTTCTTGTCTTATGTATTTTTATAGCACTAAAACTAACGTGAATATGCCATCTGAGGCTGGATTTCACTCTGTTGAAAGTTCTTGTGTTTAATGAAACATAACACAAAATACTGGTGTGGATGAAATGTAACCTGTGACCAGGCCTGTTCGCAGGCAGCGTATATGGACATTTGAGAGACTGTTCAACTAGTTTGCTTGCAGGTGGGGTAGACAACTTTCCCCGAGGCTGCTCTCCCTCCTGTAAGTCCAACACACTAAAGTGGCCAAAACCACTCTATTTTGCATCCTGGATTGCCACATGCAATCACTGCACTTTACTATGCTTCATCTCCACCCTTACCAAACCAAACATATGGGGTTCATATAGGTATGACATGGGATGTACATGGGTCTGGTATGGGAACTATATGGGTTTGAGGTTTTGTTACATGGGATAAATATGGGTAGACCTATCATTCAGAATCCATATATGGGAAAAGTAAGGGTTTAGAATAATAGGATACGGACAATATATGGGCAGCACAGCCCATATGAAACCCATATATGGAAAGCATATGGCAATCACATCCCATATGAAACTCATATGTATGGCATAGTATGGGCAGACAGAATAATAACCCATACGATTCCCATGATATGGCACATATATGGGTACAAGGTGGAATTTGTATGGGCGAAACAAGGCGCACTTAGGGAGAGGCCTATACTATTCCCAGCATCTGGTCAATACATGGGAAGTTTATGGGGGATGCATGGGCTAACATGGTTCTTTATTCGCGTAGATTCCATATGAAACCCATATACATAAAAATTATATGGGCAGAGACTGTAACAACCCATATGACCCCCATGATATGGCAAGGATATGGAAAGTAGATGGGATTTGAACGGGCAAAATTAAGACACAGAAATATATGTATGTTATAAATCGGCTTTATAATTGACTTCGCTATTACTTTTCAATTTGATTGTTTAGATTAACAAGACTGCATGGGCTATGCTTTAAGAGCTCAAGCACATGGGAAATATATTAATGCAGTCCGATCCAGTGTGAGCATGAGCGCAAAATTTGTTCAACACAAACTTAGATCACGGGACTTATATGCTAATAACTGCGTAGAAAATTGAAAAGCGATTTATTTGGAATATTTTACGTTTGAAACATTTTAAGATGACTCTTGAAACAAGTCAAAACAGCGAAGACAAAAACCTCTAGTCCACGGCGCATGATATACAGACTCCAGCCTACACTATAAGCCATGACCTCAACTTGTGCGTTACCAGTTCGTCTGATATCACGGCCTCCCCTCGGATGTCGAGGCGCCAGTATAACCGGACTTAAATTTCCAAGGGAACTCGCGATGCCTTCATCCGACTGCATCGGAGGCCGGTTACAGGGACCCAAAGCCACGAGGGAACACCGTCGTGTATACATATAGCTACCTTTATCTGTGATCAGATGCAGCTACTTGAAATGCCTTCACAACTGCATTTATACGCTATGTCATGTGAGCTGAAATCCATGTGGGACGCAATTTACACGACGCATGCGCCTTTTGGTTGTAATTACTCGGGCCAGGCCTTTGGCCGGCACGAGTCAGAAATCGCAAGTGTTTATATATTTTTTGTGTAGCAGTTTGGCGCCGGTAACCAATCAGATTAAACAGGAGCCCATTGTTCGATTCCCAATACGTGACTGGATCAACTAATCAGATTCGACACCCGCCGTATCTTGGGTTGTGAAGGCAAATCAAAGCCAGCAACGCAACGGAATGAAGATTCGGCTGATTCGGGGCTATTCTTAACCACTATTTTGCTAAAACCAAAGGTTTCTTTGAATGAAATACCAAGATGTTCAGTTATTCTAGGGGCTTCCTATGGAAAATTCTCACATATAGGAAAGGTGATGTGGCGATCCAATCGCACAGTCAGCTATTCTAGCCGGCAGGAGGAGTGAAGGTTTTGGTCCAATAATCCACGGAAACTGAAAGAAAATTCCTGTACTGTTGCATCTAAGTGCCATAGGATTGCAGTGTTGCGTTGTTGATGTTGCTGAAACGCTCTTCATTACCATAACAGACTGTGAGAAGGTCAAATGAGGGATTTTGATTGTTTGCAATGTTGGCTGTTTACCGCCAAGTCTTCTCCTGAAATACTCTTGAGTTTGTACAACTGGGAAGTCTTGACTAAACCAGTCAACCAATGCCGAGCTTTACTAAGACCGCAAAAGCTGCAAGTGAACAGTGATTGACAGTCTTTGAACGCGAACGGAAATCAGAACTGGTGAGGTTGAAATTGTGTTTATAAACAATGTACGCACACAAATCTTACTTGTTCCCTACTTTTAATTTTTTTATTAAGTGTAATGGTGACTGTAATTCGAACTGGAAATGAAATCGTCCGTAAGTTGAACTGTATGTGACTATATAGAGACCAAGAAGAAAAATTAAAAATCGTCAAAAGAATAACAGAACTCAGAAGATACAGAGAGGCATTCGATCTGTTGACCACGAATTATACCCATAAACAGAACTGGATATGAAATACCGTATTAAAATTGAATTGGATGTAACTTTGGAAACCGAGCTAGTTGAAACTGTCAAAAGAAGAGCAGGATTTGGCTTAGTTGCAGAATACCCCCTCCACTCAAAAGATCGCTTAAAAACTGCGCTAAATTATCCACTTTAGTTCAGGTGTATTTAGACTCGTCCTATCCATGATTTTGGGTTGAAATGGTGATTTTTTTTTATTATTTCAGGGTTTTAGGTTTTTAGAAGGTTTGTATGAAAAAGTTGAGAAATGAAAACACGTTCCAGAAAAGGTCACAATATTCCAAATTGTAAATTATGGTATAATGTTGAGAGTTTACAATAACTTTGACATAATATTGGATTTTTCTGGTACATTCCTACGGTACGACCCAAATATCTCTGAATGTTTTTTTCGCTAGTACGTATTCACTTATCAAATTTAAATTGTGTCATCAACACTATAAGATATGCTTCACAATCATCTGATAAATTCATCAGTTTCTTACCAAAGTAAGATATTCGGTGGATTATATTTCGGTTCAGTCCTAGCATTGTACCACTAGGAACTTTTTAAAGTATTATTTTTGTGAATCACTAAACTTCAAACCACATGTTTTTAAATCACAGTATTCTCCAACTCGGTTTGTCAGACTTATATACCTGCGTGTTTGGTAATTACCAGACTCAGACCTGTGTGTTTAGTAATTACCAAACTCAGTCCTGCGTGTTCGGTAATTACCAGACTCAGTCCTGCGTGTTTGGTAATTACCAGACTCAGACATGTGTGTCTGGTAATTACCAAACTCAGTCATGTGTGTTTGGTAATTACCAGACTCAGTCCTGCGTGTTTGGTAATTACCAGACTCAGTCCTTCGTGTTCGGTAATTATCAGACTCAGTCCTGCGTGTTTGGTAATTACCAGACTCAGTCCTGCGTGTTTGGTAATTACCAGACTCAGTCCTGCGTGTTTGGTAATTACCAGACTCAGTCCTGCGTGTTTTCGGTAATTACCAAACTCAGACTTGTGACAAAGTTTTGACTGTATACGAACAATCACTTTGCTAATTATAACGCTACTTCAAATTTCTGTTGCACTCACAACATGACTTGGATTCAGACATTTCTGCTGCACTCACAGGAAGACCAAATTGATGCATTGATATTTGATATACATGTATTAGGTGAGGGGATGAAAACTGAAAAAATAGTCTGAAAATTACCACAGACAACGCAGGCTTTCGTTAAGTTTTATCAATATTAATTTTCAGGAGACATAATCCGATATCCTTGGCTATGGTTAGGAGGGAAAGTTTTAACAGTCCTAACCTACAACTGAACCCAGAGGTGCTAGCAGAAGTCTCTCCGTCTTGGTTTACTACTAAGACAGAGAGAGACCTCCCCGGAGATCCCTCCCTGTCTTGGCTAGCAGGGAAATTTAAGCTGCTCTACAAGTAAAATCAAATGTCATGAAATGCTAGCTAACATTCGACTCATGATTCAACATTTTGCACGAAGAAAGTACGTGAAAAGCAGGCAAACAATCGCATCGAGAAACGTCAGGATTTAGTTGAATAATTAAAAACAAAATTTCACTCCAGTCTTGTACCTTGAGTTATATATATATATATATTCGGAACTACAATATACTATGTACTTTATATTGGTCATAAACAATCATGATCGGTACTCGAAATATATCGTCAGACTTCAGTTGCTTTTGCTTGCTTTCTTGTAGATAACCGTTGATTATACGAATGAAATGACTCACACCACAGTTCAGTGACCTTACACCGCGTTACAGTTGAACTAAATTATACCGCTTTCCTCCGAGTAATTTGCAACCTCAAATCTCTGTCATAGGGCAAAAACTACGAAAACTTACCTTCAATGTGTGTATGCAATCTGACGAATCCTATGAAGACCAAGGTTTATAAGAAGCAAATGGCGATCAGAAAATGCCGCCATGAACCTGAAGTTATATTCACGGTAGATCTGTCTTTCGTTAGTATTCAAATTTTGCGCGCTTTCAATAACAATAGTCCGTGATCCGATTGGTTAAAGTTGACAGTTCGCATCAGCGGATATTAAATTTCGGCTGTGAGGTGTTTTCACATCTACATGTGACGTTCTGGAGCCATCGGGCAAACTGTGGATATTCAAATTGTATTCAAGAAGGCAACCTATGCTTCTAAACCTCCCCGGACCCTGTACAACCGAAAGCAATATTTATCAGATGGCCAGAGAACAATAATGCGAAACAGTATTCCAGGGAATGATGTTTCTGTGGTCTTAGAGCGTGACTCTCCTGCTGATCTTCCAGCCGTCTACGTGACTCCCCCATGCATTGCCCAGCCGCCGATTCGACTTCGTCTTTAACACGCCGCTTTACAACTAAAGGTTTAAACATGGCCAGAGAACAATAACGCGAAAACGTATTCCAGGGAATGACGTTTCTGTCGGGTCTTAGAGCGTGACACCCCTTCGTCTTTAATACGCCGCTTTACAACTAGAGGTACACGCTTACTAAAGCCAACAGACAGAACAGATGTTTGATCATGTTTCTACGACAAATTCTACCGGTAAATCAAGTATCAGTGAGATATTGTGAAGATTCCTGCGATATGTTGTATTGAGTGTCAGCGCCAACTGTCAAAGTTAATTCGAAGGAACATTATTACTGAACAACCAAAACAATAACAAGACTGAGCGAGAAGTTGATTCATCAAGAGTAAAAGAAAACCTTTCGGAGTCCAACCTTTCTTCATAATTCATATACCACAGACCACAGAGATTACAAACGTCCAGCAATTTTACTGCTGTCATTCACAAGCTTCAACAACTTTTCGACCACTTAAATCAATAATTCGCCATTACCTCATTGCAAATTGTTTGGTACTTTACCAAAACACAGGTCCGAGTTTGATAATTACCGAACACACAGGTCTGAGTCTGGTAATTACCGAACATGCAAGACTGAGTCTGGTAATTACCGAACACACAGCTCTGAGTCTAGTAATTACCGAACACGCAGGACTGAGGTCTGAGTCTGGTAATCAGGAGTACCGAACACGCAGGTCTGAGTTTGGTAATTACCGAACACACAGGACTGAGTTTCGTAATTACCAAACACACAGATCTGAGTCTGGTACTTACCGAACACACAGCTCTGAGTCTGGGAATTACCGAACACACAGCTCTGAATCTGGTAATTACCGAACACACAGGACTGAGGTCTGAGTCTGGTAATTACCGAACACACAGCTCTGAGTCTGGTAATTACCGAACACACAGGACTGAGGTCTGAGTCTGGTAATTACCGAACACACACTGAGCTCTGAGTCTGGTAATTACCGAACACGCAGGACTGAGGTCTGGGTCTGGTAATTACCGAACATGCAGGGAAAGAAGGATGATGGTGGAATAATAGATGAAAATCTGAGGAAAGCAAAAAAATGATGTTACATGCCACTTGATTCCATTGTAGTATTACTAGTAGTGAAGGATAGAAGTAAACGTCGTTGGAAAGCACAAAATACTACTGAATTTAATCTATGTGTGTAAAAATGTGGCTGTTTTAAAACCATTTGTCCCAAATATTTAAACTTTGGAATATCGCACTCTATTTTGGAACGTGTTTGAATTATTAATAAACCAAAGGAGGGGGTATTCTGCAATTACTCCACTTTTCTTTGCTGCCAAATGTTCCATCCCTGGGACAAAAACTCAGTCAAATGCCCCACTTATGACCACCCCTGGGGATGGGCAGGTTTGGAATTGGTAGAGCTATACACAGATACTGGAACTGATTAGAACAACTATAAATATAATTGGGTGTGGAGATTTATTTACCAAGCGAACACTGTTGCCCTGAAAAATGTCGAAAAAGTCAACTTGAAAGAAAAATGTAGGACTACATTGCATTCCTGCAAAAGGTCCATTTCATTATATATAAATTATCACAAGCAACGGTAGTGAATCAATTATCTGGTCCTCTAGCACAAACCATGAATGACACAAAAATATGCTAGAACTCCATGTATTAACCTATTTATAGGTGACCTATTTATAGAGTCACTAGAAAATTAACGTAACTCGTCAATTCTCAGGTTCAAAGTGCGTGATAGTTGGCGGTCAAATGAGAGCGTAATTGAGCAACTCTCATGCGAAATGACTAGGTATTCTAGAGCTTTTTCCATACGCTCACATACTCGTTTGATCGGCGCTTAAACAGAACATTAAATAAATACGTGCACAATACAGCATGCGAATATTGCGTGACCGTTCCAAAGTACCGGAAAGCCACTGGGAAATTGTGCGTCCTAATGGCTTCGCATTTGGTGGGTTAAGTTTGGTATTATTAAAAGTAGATAAATAAACTAGAGTACAAACAAAATTCGTCAGAATCACAGGAAGCCCAAGCACTGTTTATGGTAAACAAGTCCAAGGAATACAGAAAAGCTGATCGAACAACGCACATATTGAGGATTTTAGGACGTCAAGAGTGACAAGCATAGCGTTTCCTGGAGGTTTAGCAAGTTTTCCTCTCATTGTGTATACGCTTTGTCTAAGTTCGAGTAATTCCTTTAAGCACTCTGGAGATTTACTATTATTTAGTAACTTATAAACAGTACTAACGATTTTTATGGCTCTCTGCTGCCTTAATGTAGTACTACCCATTTATTAAGCATCCAAGATGGCCGAACTGCGATAACAGCCCATTGTTAACCCCCAAGAGCATTTTGCAAAACTTCACGTGTACCTGTTCAGCTGGATCTTTGTCTAGATTTGTTTTCATATCTACTCCCCAGACTTCGCTCTCATAGAGTAATATTGGTCTGATTAAGCAATCAAAAAGCCTTACAGTTATTGAAATGTTTGTTCTAAAATGCTTTCTCATCTCTTTTCTGAGTTTAAATAATGCTTTTAGGGCCACTTTTTTTAGTTCGTGTCTTGCCACATTTTGATTCCAAAATGTCAAATGCCCCACAAATGCCCGACAAATGCCCGGGGGGTGTGAAGGGAGAGGGAGGGAGATGGGCAGGTTTGGAAATGATAGATCCATGGCATTACCAAAACGTGACTGATTTTAGTGTGAAATTTGTTTGGTTGACTTCGACCAAAGCAATCACTTTGCTTTCGACATTCAATCGAAAACTGCTCAACATGGACCCACTGCATAAATGACATCCAATGTGTATGGAGTGAAACACGATGCACTCGTCCCATGGCTGATTACGATTTAGGCATAAAACTTATCAAAAATATACTCACCATCCCATTCGTACGGCGAGCAATCAAGCGCTCTGCTTCAAAACATCCCTAAGCACTTGTTCTTCAGTCTTTTCTGGGGTTTCTCGGACTCAAAAAGAAAAAAACTTGAGAAATTAGACTTGAGTAATCTTAGGTCCAGCTGCCAATGTAATCGTTGTCTTGTCTAACCTACCCTTCTCACATTCATTACCTGTATTTGCCAATTAACCTATCTTACTTAGTCTTAAATTCAACTAGTTCTAATATTAATTGTCATTATAATATATATCATTTTATAATTCATTTATATATTTAGAATTCTTATGTGTAAGCCTAAATTACTAGACTCTATAATATTAAATAATATTATTAATCTTAAATACAACTTAATCATATCTTAATCATTATTTCTTTATATATTAGTATTAGTCGAGCGTTTTTCACATGAGCCTCGGGCTCGAATGTAACGGGCAACCGTATTCCACGTTTTGACTCAAATGAAATTGTATTGTATTGTATTGTATTGCACTGCCTATTGGGTTAAGAAAACGATAATCAACACGCATATCTGCCAGCCTCGTGGACACTATTTTGTTTCTCAGAGTTGACTCGCATGGGAGTAGCTGCTGCCTAAACGGCGCGCGGGCATATTTCTAGTGATACAGCTATCATTCCGTTTTGAAGACTTTCGCATTTAACGAAATTACTTTTATTTCGAAAGAAAATATTATGTATCTTAATTGGAATCAGTCTGTTTTGTGTTTACTATTCTTTAATATCAGGAAATACGTCGTCCAAAAAAATATCAAAGATAAGCTGAAAACTTGCAGCTGAAAAGTGCGGATTTTTATCGATGCCAATTCGACTGTCACAATATCCGTGGGCCACCGTAACACTTACTTTACGTTTCGTCTTTCATAATTTCTCCAAAATGGTCACCTGAATAATCACACTCCATAAAGTCAAGCAAACTGCTGCCGAAAACCAATCTACCAATGCGTATTGTACATGACCCTTTCACCGGTCACAAGGCACATTAAAATGATCTCATTTCAAACGCATGCTGTGGTAAATCAAACGCAACGAGCGACCGGGAGTTCAGTTATATTATTATGGTTTTCGATGATACAGAGCACTAATTATCAAACTCATTAATATCCATGAGGCAAAAGCAAAGGAAATCACTGAGCGATATGTGATTATGTAAGTCTGATACAGATTTCGTCCTGATTTACATAAACTTTTGCTTCGATTTTCTCGGGCAAAATAGGTCGTATCGCCAAAATAACTGAAAACACGGACGGTTGATAAGTCAGATACAGAATGCATGTCTGTGCTTTATCGGGTTTACAAACTCTCGCTTTCAGCTCGTGTTTGTAAATCCGATAAAGCACGACCACTCATTCTATATCTATTACTTAAAACTTAATTTTTTTTTTTTTAAAGTTAATAGCTATTACAGTGCTCGTCTGACCTGATTTCTGGTATTGGCTTGAACGAGGGAGGGCTCTATATTTATTTACCGCTTTGATGAGGAATCATATTTTTGTATTTTATCATGATTGTCATTCACAGGTCAGTACTGCATCTTCAGGAAAGGAGGTAGTTGTCCTCCAGGCCTATCAACAAGCTGGATTAAATGGGATGACGAAAACGCTGGTAACTCCAACAACAAACACGGAATCCTACCAGATGGTACATATGACAAAGACACAGTCATCTATTTCTGCTGCAGGACTGATGGACAGAAAGACGACCCAATCAATCTCCCAACAACTGATCCGTTCTACTTTTTAGCGTACGGCATGAACACTTGTCAACAGGTAAATTCACAAATTACACTGTGCATTGATTGATTTACACTCTCGCCCATTTCTTGACTGAAGCCTCATAGCCATGTATTATACTGTCTTCAAAAACTCATGAATAATTAATGAGCATTTTGTCCAATCAGATGAAGCAAATCAGTCACGTGCATGCTCCTTTATAACCTGATAAAATCTCATCATTCTAAAAAGCCCGCGGAGGGATTTGACTTTAGTCCAAGGGGAAAATGGGGTTCATTGATCAAAATAATGGATATTGTAATTAATTTTGGATCTTTATCAGTGAATTTCTAATTAAGCCGGATGAATCTTTATATAAAGATTTTTCATTGTGGTGAATCTTTATATAAAGGTTTCATCCTAATTAATAATTCACTGATAAACACTCAAAGTAGCAAAAAGTACACGGATCATAAGGTACCTAGTAGATAATCAATTTTGCACTAAATTTACTAATATCAGCAGACTACCGAGATACACAGATAATATTTTTTAAATGAAGTTATCCAACTACCATTACTTGTTTACCGAGCCACTGTTTACTCCCAATTATTAAACCAAACTCAAAGCCGTAAAATAAAATTTACAAATATCCTCTTCATATTTTGTGCCGGAGTCAAAAATTTAGAGTCTGCTGTCATGTCAGGCACATCGCTTTCCAAGTCTTGAACTTTATCGATGTGGTTTGTTCTTCTTGCCCTAGCTTGTTCTTTGCCACACAATGCTTTCAGCATTGCGAAACGTCCGCTTGATGTCAGCCAAACAAACAACATAGTTGGTAATTTATTCATGTTATTCCCTTGATACTGAAAGTGCATGCATGAAAGCTCAAGTGTATGTATGCAGATTGAAAATGCATGCATGGAAATCTAAGTGCATGTATGGATACTGAAATAGCTACAGAAGACTATTTTACACTGCAGACATATATTTTAATTGGACTAAACCTTGAATAATTAAGAATATGTACATTAATGATAGCTATTTTAAAATCACAACTAGATAACAATTTATTTACTGGTCTAATTTGGATATTACGATTTACATTACAGTTAGCAATTAGTACTGCATAATTAAATAGGCCAATTTGTTCACTATTTGTCTATCGCGATCTCTAAAAAAATATTTCTGATACGCGATCAATACAATTTTTATTTCCTATCTAGTATTACATTACTTAAATGTCCTGAGTTTTATAAAGGGGTTTGGGTTTCTTGTGTCTCTATCGGCGAAGGGAGAGCACTGGAGTCGAGAAGAGGAGAATCTTTCCCCTCCCCTCCCCTCCCCTTCACTTCCCTTACTCGCTACAGGCTGTCTCATCTTCGCCAAAGAGATAATCCCATTCCTGAAGAGTTACGAGAAAGTTCAAATTACACATGTATACAATATGTTTCTTTGTACTGAAGACTCCAAACCAACATTCTTTCTTACTTTATGGACTTTGTGTCGTTGATGAAATCATGTAAAAAGTGCAGGAAGAAGTTACTTAGGCTTACAAAATAATATTACAACAAGTTAGGGGTCGTCGACAATTATGAAAAAGACGTTAAGCTATGACCTCCCACCCCCCTCCCCATGTCCAATTCGTATACAATTGTACAATAAAGTTATTCCTGACGGTTCAAAAAATATGTTCTTAACTTCCAGGCCAATAATGTCCAAAGGACGTTAAGGAAATTTGTTTTGATTTGTCGATGAGCCCTTTGCAGCTGAAAGTACCAAGGTCTTTACACCGCATGACCAACAACACACGTATTTCTATTTTTGATACGACTGTATAAAGAATATAATCCTATAATGGAATGAACGTTACAACAACTAAATCACAAGAGTGGAATTTACCCCTTTCGCCGGTTGATATAACCTTATGCTGATCATACAATTAAGGACACCGGTTCTGCACAGCACGCTTCGCGTAGACACCACAGGAAGCCCAATTCTGTTTATGTCAATTGGATAAGGGTCTGTAGTACTGTTTCAAAAACTTGCAGCAGTGTTTTATCAGATTTACAAACACGAGGGGGCTGCCCGATTGTTTGTAGATCTGATAAAACTCTATTATTAAAATATTTCCCTCTCTTTACCTTCTCTTCTTGTTAACCTGTGAATCCTAGCCGATGGTTAGGGTTTGGTTTGTGGTTCGGGTTAGGATTTGTCGTAGGATTAACGATTATCATTATTTCAAGCGTGTTTGCCATTTAAGGATAATTGTTAATTCAACGGGGTAATGCGTTGGCGTAGCAAGCGTTTCTGTGGTTTTATCGCTTTTTTGGCCGCGCGAGAATAGGGCGAGCGCAAAAAAATTGAGGGAGGGGGAGGAGAGGAGGGAAAAAGGAAACTTTTTCTCTTCCCCCCTTCCTCCATTTAAAAGCGAAAAAAAAAAAGAAACGCTTGCTACGCAGGCTACAGAGGAGGCTATTGCATTTCGATATTTTTTTATAAATTTGTGAACGCAACACCGCAACACACTCTTATATGAGGGGTATCAGGTAGCCGGTGCTCGAGGGCGCAGGCTGGGTTACCCAGCAGGCTTTTAACGGTTGAGTTCGTGGCGGGGTGTTTCGAATTTCGAAGAAAGGAAATGCATTGTTGTGCCTGATGCAAGGCTGGATTTGAGGGAAAAGCGTACTCACAAGAAAGAACAACCTTTTTCCTAGGATTCTGTGGAGGACTTGTGGCCGCGAGAGTAGTTTATTTCGCTTCGAATGGCAAACCGAAGCCGAAGGGAGTGTTGAATTGGCGTGTGCTTCCTTGTGCTTTAGAAGACGACACATAGGAAACGAAAACTTGCTGAAATTACCTTATATCAGCTCGATGACCAAACAAACAGCAAGGTAAGGCATTTGTGTTCATAGATCTTTCATATTTCTAGCTCACCGAATACTAGTATTTAAATACAGTTTGTTCAGGGAGAAAGCTGTTCTGAAATGTACAATCAACATGCAAATTCCTGAATGTAATCTGAAATGAACAATGAAATCCACACATTAATTTCCCCTAGTTTATTTTTATATCTATAGACTGATACTTTTAGTAAAGGAGGTGAATAATCGAGATCAGGGCTTTGACAGTTTTATGAACTTGTATACATAAATATTGTTAGTAATAGTCCCGTACATAATACCTCCTTCCAATGTTTGACAATACTATTCACATCCTCTAAACTATCTCGAAAAGATCTGGTAGGTCCTAATCTATGGTAAGTCTGCATTTATTAAATTTATGTCTCTATAGAGAAGAGCTAGTCTAGAGAACAGACTTAATCCTTTGGGAGTTGTAGCTGTTAGTGTTTACAGTTGAACTCGAGGAATGACAATAATAAAACTGATCCAATTAATGTAGCCCAACATTTAATAAACGCAGAGCTACCGTAGATTAGGACCTGCCAGATCTTTTCTAGAAGTGATTTTGTCAATGCGAATCGTCAACAGACTAATTTCTTCGGAAGTTGTAGCTGTTAGTGTTTACAGTTGAACTCGGGGAATGACTAAATACAACTGAACCAATTAATGTAGCCCGACATTTAATAAACGCAGAGCTACCGTAGATTAGGACCTACCAGATCTTTTCTAGATATAAGTTTAGGGGATGTGAATAGTATTGTCAAACATTGTAAGGAGGTATTATGTACGGGGATATTACAATATTTATGCACCATGCATTAAATATGATGATTTTCATTATAACATGGCTAAAATAGCTGTGGATCCATGAGACATATTTGACGAGTTGAGCCTCACTCAGCCAGCACGTCGTGCTTAAAGAGTTCCCAGTTCATAGATGTTGGTTTGGTTCTGGGAGCAGGCAGCCTTTTTGCATTTCTCAGATATGACCACAGTCACGGTAACCGGTGCGTGCACTCTCAATTCACTGGAGTTTCTTCAATAATAATATTTGTCTCATGAAGTAAACAGAAAATAGATAAAAAAGTAATGTTATATACCGGCTTACCCAGGTCGAGAATCTTGGTTAAGATCTTGTTAAGATCTTGCAAAGATCTTACCTGATCTTGTTTCAGATCTTGCCAAGATCTTGGGCAAGATCCTGCAGGATCCTGCAAGATCCGGCAAGATCCTGCAGGATCATGCATGGTTTTAAATAAGATCTTGGCAAGATCCCGCCTGATCTTGGCAAGATCCCGCCTGATCTTGGCAAGATCCCGCCTGATCTTGGCAAGATCCCACCTGATCTTGGCAAGATCCCGCCTGATCCTGGCAAGGTCCCGCCTGATCCTGGCAAGATCATGCCACTAACAGATCCAATTATATAATAATAAGTTTGTCTGACCTAATAAATATCCTGCTCAATCTTATTATCATTTCACAAAATTATCCTTCCCAACCTGACCAAGATCCTGTCTGATATCAAACATACATGCCCAATAGTGGACTCAATTATTCGAGCTATACAAATGTACCTGCCTTTCACATTTCAACTCTTAGTACCGGTACATTGTTATACATACATGTACATGTATATCACAATAAAATTATACAGTAAACTTAGAGATTCATTTGGCAATAATCATTTATTGAAGTAATAACAAGGCATACAATTAACTCTAGTAACAATTAACGTCAGATTGCAAATATCGGTAATTCATTGAACATTTTGTTTTCAATTTGAAATAAATAGTTCGAGTACTGGGCACTTTAACATAGCCCCCTTAAAATCTAGCTTAGGGTTAGGAAAAAACTAGCAGAGTAATATTTTATTGAATGTTCCTTGCCATTCTAACTTTTAGTTTATTAGCTATAGATTTTATAAACTATAAAGTTTTAAATATAAATGATTCTGATCTTCACTCACTACTTCACAGTCTACTTTTCCCTAATTAGCTTTCATTGTTGATGATTTCAAGAATTCACCCTTTAGCCCCAAGGGTGATCACAGGGAAGCAGCATATCATAAGATATTATACATGTATAAACATACATGTACAGTGTATTTGGAGTTGATCAAAATTTATCCAAATGTATAGAGAATTTGGATGACTTGTGGGGCTGAAAGGGTTAAAAACTTTGGTCCTGCATCTTTCATTCAAAGCCTGTAAAAAAAACAATTTTAAAACCAAAATAAGAATTGCAATTTTAGACAAGTACTATGCTGTATAAGGTCTTGCGCAGTTTGCCAACCAGAAACTGGAGAGCGACAAATCTGTTTCTACATCCCAATTCCGTTTCTACCAAAATGACTTGTGTTGATCAGGGTATCGATAATTACTCCAACATCAAACATTTTAGAATGATAAAATTCAAGAGGATTACAGGGCTCCACACTAACAGTTACCCCATCACCAGTGGAAAGTAGAATTTTCATGTGGCAAGTAAAGTTTGATTTGGAAGTATATTTTAAATATATTTTCTATATTTACTCAGTTTACCTTTCCACATGTACAGTGGCAACAAGTTTTAAAAGTTAGTGTCGAGCCCTGGATTAACAAGACCCAGGACAAGATCATGTGAGCTTTAATTGTTTGATCTCTTGCCTTTTTGGGAGGGAGAGCAAATTATTGCAAGTATTTGACAGGTTTCATTTGATCACATTACACATGAGCTTTCATAAATAGTTTCTTCAAATATATCTTGGAATATATTCAAGTACATGCACTGTTCACAGGACTCCAACTACACTAATTAGGCTGTATTATTAGGAACTTTCAGTGTTCCATTTAGTGTGATGTGAGCAATATGAATAAATTAACGAACCGAATATCAACTTCGAATTTTCTGCTCACCTACTTCACGGATATCTTCAGGAATTCATCTCTTTCCAGAACTGAAACTGCCTCTCACTTGGAGCAGTTATTATTATCTTTCATCTGATGAATATTGGCATTGAAATGCTGTTTAAATGACCTTCTAAGCGGGCTGTTAAAACGCCAAGCAGGCACAACGAACCAAAGATGGCGCCTATAATTTGAAAAGTGCAAGTGCTACCATTTATGGATAGACTTGGTTCTAGGCCACTCGGTTAAAGCACAGGCAGACCAAACTAAAACAATTGTAAAATTGCCTCAAACCCGAAATAAACACATCAGTGATGAACAGGAACAACTTCTCAACACATATGTAAGATTTTATGACTTTATTTACCATTTTAGTACAGTGGTTAAAGTGGACCTTGTGTCTTCCATGTTATTTGAATTTCTCAACAAAAGCACACATTTTTAAAGGGCTGGATGGCAATATTTTGCTTAATTAAACAACGGGAAACGTGTGAGGCTAATGGTAGGTGTGGATCTTGTTAGATGTTAACATAATCACATCAAGATATCAGAAAGATCATTTAAGATCTTAATAACATCTTACGAAAAAGGTTTCAAGATATTGTAAGATCTTGATAAGATCTTAGTACATGTTAAGATCTTACAAAACATGATTTCAAGATCTTATACAATCTTTCCAAGATCTTGTTAGATCTTGATAATTAAGATCTTTCAAGAAAACCTTTCAAGATCTTTAGAGGATCTTTCCAAGATCCTGTAAGATCTTGATAAGATCTTGCTAAGATCTTGCTAAGATCTTACAAAACATGATTTCAAGATCTTGTAAGATTGTTTATAAGATCTTTCCAAGATCTTGTTAAGATCTTACAATAAAATATTTCAAGACCTTGTAAGATCTTTAAAGGATCTTTCCAAGATCTTGTAAGATCTTGATAAAATCTTGCAAGGTCTTTGGAGAATCTTTCCAAGATCCTGTAAGATCTTGATAAGATCTTGCTAAGATCTTACAAAACATGATTTCAAGATCTTGTAAGATTGTTTATAAGATCTTTCCAAGATCTTGATAAGATCTTGATAAGATCTTACAATAAAATATTTCAAGATCTTGTAAGATCTTTAGAGGATCTTTCCAAGATCTTGTAAGATCTTGTAAGTTCTTATAAGATCTTAGTAAGATCTTGCCAAGATTAAAAAACTTTTTAGACCAAAATGTTTTTGCAAGATTATGCAAGATCTTGGCAAGATTTAGTAAGATCTTTCAAAGATTTAGTAAGATCTTGGCAAGATTATTTCTAGGTAAGATCTTTGTAAGATCTTACAAGATCTTTCAAGATCTTACATGATCTTACATGATCTTACATGATCTTACAAGATCTTGACAAGATTCTCAACCTGGGTAGGGTTGGTCTTACTATAGAAGAAAACTGTGTGTGCAGTCTTGAAAGTATTGACCTCTGCCTGTGATCTCGGTCAGTACATTTCAAGATGTTACACAGGCACAGTTTTTCTCTATACAGACTTCTCAAACAGTAAATTAATAACTCATGTATTTTACCAGCAAATTTGAGAATGAGGATAAATACACAGCTGTATTGGCTGATTAGATGGATAATAAGTTATTTATTAGGCCAACAAAGAAATGTGGTTCCAATTTAACACTTTGAAAAAGAAAATGTACTGTAGATACAGTAGGTACATTGTAGGTACATGCACTATATGTAATTTCATATTTTTTTCAAACTTTCAGCAGTTGGCCTTAAATGTTCTGAAGATTTCAAGAAAAACATACATGAATTTTAGCAATTCTTAATGTCAAGCTTTTAATTTAAATTTTGTTGGAAAAAGGTTGGCAACCGGACTAGCAGGCCTTGTGTAATTGAGCCCTTAATTACATAATCACAATTATAATAACTATTTGTAATTTTAATGACATGAACAGGTTTGGGTGTGAGTTGGAGTGGATTTGAGATGAGTTTTAGTTTCAATTGATAATTAAAAATTAATCAAGTATTATTAGTACATGAATTTGTAATTATTGTATTTATATTTAGAATACAATTGAAGGGTTGTATGTGTTGTGGGGCAATTCTGAACATCAAAGCAAAACTTTTTGAACTGGGGCAATTATTAAGATTCTAAAAAGGGATTTTATTTAGTTTTTTTTTGGGGGAGAGGGTGTTCAAAAGAAAGAAAAAAATCACCCTCTCCAGGAAATATTTTTCGCCATCCCCTCCCTTCCTTCCTTCCCTCTCTTCCCTTATACTTACACTTACCTTTCATTCAGATGTAATATCAACGTACCGAACTCGGCGAGATTCGAACTCAATGGGATTTGAACTCAATGGGATTCGAACTCAGCAGCTCTGCCTTGACACACCCAGTTTTCCACTGACTAACGAATTGCGCCACACAAGCGCTTGTTGATTTCACCACCACCGTTTATTCTATAAGTGACTAATCGTCTTACCTTACCCTTGCCCTTCATTTAAAAAACCCTAACCGGTTAGTGAACATAATCTCACAGGTAAACAACGGGTTTTTAGAGCTAATTGGTGACTAGAGTTCACAGGTAAACATGTGAGTTTGTCTGTATTTATCAAAATACAATAGCTTACCCCAATATAAAAAAGACCCTAACCGGTCAGTGAACATAATCTCACAGGTAAACAACAGGTTTTTAGAGCTAAATGTTGACTAGAGTTCACAGGTAAACATGTGAGTTTGTCGGCTGTATTTATCAAAATACAATAGCTTACCCAACAAAAAGAGACTGACCGGTCAGTGAACGTAAGCTCACAGGTAAACATATTTTCCCCAGTTCAAACATATTTGCCCCAGTTCAAAAATATTTGCCCCGGGTTAAAAAATATTTGAACCAGTCATCAAAATTACCCCACAACATATGCAACATGGGACCAGTGACAATTTTTTTTTTGAAAAACATATCTGCTTATAGGTTAAGAAAACATGTACATTTTCCCTTGCCATTTAAGATAGTACACCCATACCTGAAATTGTAAAGGAATATGCAAGTAATGAAGCCGTCTGTACAGTGGCAGCATGCGATCCAGGATTTTCTGGAGCCAGCATTGTACTGTAACATACCCTTTGCATAAGGGAAAGTGCAGCGACCGATTGGGGTCTGTGAAAGAATCAGGCTTATCCAGGTGATATACATTGTAAATGTTTTTTAGGCCTACCCACCCACTCTACAAGGTCAATAATATCTCTGAGAACTATGGTACAACATCTTTTTGTAAGTGACACATTTTTACATCATAGTAAAGTGTTATTTTGCCACCTTTGGGTACACTGCAAACTTGCATGTTAAGATTTAAGGATGCAACTGGAGTGATACAATACATACAATATTTTTTTATGAGAGCTGTCCCTTGTCCTGTTTTAGTATGTAATTCACTCAACTTATTTAAATTTCAAATCTCTAGAAAATTTTATATTATGGCCTAAAAATAGTCATGTAGGGCAGTCAGCTGAATATATTTGTATACATTGTACAAACACTATGATAACCTGCTGATATGAGCTCAAAGCAGCAGCTGCTTTTTCAGACACATGTACATGTATGGCTTGCTTAATTATCTATATTTAATTTATTGCTAAACCCTCACAGTGCTTAAACTTTAAACTTGCATTGATTAATGCTCTGTATTTATTATTATCAAATCTCCTTTATAATAATCCATGAAGCAAAAAACAAAGGAATTCAATGAGAGATAGTGATCTGTAAATTTGATACAGATTTTGTCCTGATTTTCATAACCTTTTTTGATTTTCTCGGCTGAATTAGGTCATTCTCCAAACTAACTGAAAAAGGGCTCTTCACCTAGATGTTTGATAAGCCAGTATATTGTGTCCGTGCTTTATCAGATTTACAAACTCTCACTTCCAGCTTGAGTTTGTAAATCTGATAAAGCACGGCTACTCATTACTGAGGCCAGGCGTTTATTGTTTAATTTTTGTGTCACCAGAAGTACTGAACACGTGACAGGGTCAACCAATCAGATTCAATATCGCTCGGGATGCTGCAGGTCAAGTAGTAGGTACAATGGGGGTTCTAATTCAACCCTTACATTTTTACTGCGGTTCTAATTCACCTCCCGATATAAGCCCCCCTGATCACCCCACTAACTAGACCCGTATTTTTTCTTTGGCAACCCTCCGTTTCGGCAACCTTTTCGGAAATCCTATGTATATGCATATATGCCAGATGAGGACACAACTTTTTTTTGGAAATCCTGTATCTATGCATATATGCCATATGGAAGTAGATGGGAGACCCACAGTCCACAACGTTTTCGGGAATCCTGTGTAGCCAGATGGGTCGCCTTTCGCATGCGAAGCGCAGTTCGGACCTCCACCATAGTCCAGGTGCAATTTGTTGCCAGAAAACTTCCTATTAGACAATGGTAGCCCAAGGATATAGGCAACTATTCCGTTCGCCCCAAAAACCTACAACATCAATGGCAGCTATCTACGCAACATTCGAAAGCATGTGACTTCGTGTGGAGAAGAACACAGTCCTCCATCTCCTACTAGAGAATACCTACGATAGCAACCTCGTCTCGGATATCGCCGATGTGGACTATCTGGCCGGAAACGAAGGCCAAACCAACCTTGTTCCACTCGAAGGACTTCCAACATTCGTGGACGACTTGTATGTGTTTGGCTATCTCTCCCGTACGGATGTTGTCTACAAAGGAAGAAGGGTCCTACTCTCCACTGGAGATGCTGGGAAAGCAAAACAGGTGGTTGCAGCAATACAGCTCGCAATACAGAACTCCAATATATCTGGCAAATATCTCCACGTAGCCATTTCCCACACTGCTAGGCCAGCCAGCAATGGCATTGTTTCTACGACCATTGCTAGAATCGAGAACGGCACGGCAAGCCGCGCTCGCCAAGTATGGTGCAAGCTATATCCAGACGAAGAACCCGAAGCCTATTTCGTGGCCAAGGTGGACGTATCGGAAATTCCACTGGAGCAGCTGCAGTCCACACTAAGCAGGGCTAGAAAGGTACCTAGAACCTTGTGGCTATGGGCTCTATAGCATAGACTACACCCAAGATTTCTCGGGGGTACTAGATAGAGCCGCACTAGTGGACCATCTAGTGGAAAACGAAGATATGCTAGAACAAGGCGACCTAGCCCACGCAATGTGTTCCTATGGGGCGACTATCTTGGACAATACAGACTCCGTTGGAAAGCACGTGTGCACCTACATTCGCACTACAGCAACAGGCAAGACAATTCGTGCGAAGATATACAACAAGATTGTTTCGAACTTCGAGGCTGGAGAGATTCGAGAACCTTTCGGGGCCCACCTTGCAGACTATATCGACTGCCCAAACAAACATCTCCACCAAACGTTCCAGCATCCAGATGTCCAGGCTCGTGGGTGCACTCGTGTCGAGGTTTCGCTATATGCATGCCGTCTCGGCGAAGAGTTGTCTTCAAACATGGGGAAAGAGCTGGTAGAGGAGGTTCTGCAGACCCTGGGCCAAGGTCTCTTCGTAGTACAACCACCAGCCAGACAAAGGGGGAATCTAGCCCAAGAGCTGGACCGTTGTTGTATTCTTGCCGATCGTCGTGCCCACACCATATATGCAACGTGGTATGCCCATTACAAGACAAAGAGGGTGGCAGGGGTGCGGGTAGCTCCCACAGCTGCCATATGCGACAACGACCAGTACTGGGAGAAGGCCGTACGATGGACAATTTCCGAGTTTGGATTCCGATGCTGCCCCATCTTTCGTGTGGATATTCTAGAGACCACAGACGTCGGCATCGACATAGCTCCACTTCGCTGCTACACAAAAGAAGCCAACACTTCGACCATTCTTGCCGCCAGCAAACGCCCAGTGCAGAAACACACCAACTGCCTTCCACCATGCCAACTGCTTCCAGAAACCCCCCAAGTAGCATGGATATGGCGAGAAAAGCACACAAACAATGCTATAGGGAAAGAAAAGATTCGCTGGCCACTAGAAGAGATACCCACAGATCGCGAAATATCGACGCTATCTACATCCCATAGGATAGCTAGATTGTTGGCTATTGCAGATGCAAAGAAGGCCGAGGAGTGGCGTCGCAGAGTTGTCGAGAAACAAGTCGCACTTCGAGCGAAAAAGATGGAAGAGATCGCGAAGATGGAACGCTTCCTATCTGGAAAGAGAGATTTCGAAGCAAAGACAGCCGAGGTTGTAGGCCGGATAGAGATGGCCGCGAAAACCACAGCCTACAAGCTATACTTATTTCTTCCCTACACCAACTTTCGTATCCTAGGGTTCCGAAGATGCAAAAGCCAGTATGGCAATACAGCCAGAATCGTTGTGGATGTCGAGGTGCCAGGTCGCGCTGTACGAGAGGATATGGCCATATGGAGCACAAAGGGACTATCGACTATACTCGACAAACTCGAGGGCAACTTCTCGCAGTGTGGATCCAAGCCCACCCAACTATACTACCTAGTCCAACTATCCCCAAACAAACCTACCCTTCGCTTCCAAACCCAACCAGAGAAAAAGTTCTATGCCAACAACAAACGAATCGAATGGATTCCCATATCTGTGCAAGACACTCCAAACCCAGCAGACAAGCCCTTGGTAGAAGCCCTATTGCAAAAAGCCAACGAGGCAGAAAACGAGCTTCGTAGACACCCACGCAACCTTGCCATCGTATCAGCACCCAAAAGAACAGAGTGCAACAAAGCAGCCGATCTAGCTACAGGCGAGTACATTTGCTTCCTATATTCTACAACCACCTTTCGAGGTAGTCCAAGAACTATTCTACATCTTCTTCCTGCAGATAGCAATGGCGAGCCTACCACCGACGAAGAGACGCCTACGTATGGTTTCTTCCTAGAGCGTGAGCTAGAAGCAATTGGCGCAACAAACTTGGAACGGGCTCTAGCTCCACTACGCTGCTATCTTGGAGACATTCGAAACACACCAAACAAAAAGAAGGACAGACTTGCCACCATATCTATCTGCCAATGCGTGTAGCATGTCTACGACGTAGACGGACAAAGACTAGCCAGACGTTGGAATGCTGGACTATCCGGCCAAGGCAAAACAAGACCATCCTCGTTGCACAACGGAGTCTCGTAGTCTGCGTCTCTCACGAGATACAATGGACCGAGAGCAAGAGAATCGCATAGTGCTTTCCCCACACTTTCTACTCCAACATCCTCCACACCTACGTATCACAAAATACCTTCCCCCCTTTTCTGCGATGCGAGATATGCCTCCAAGGACATCTGGGTCGCACCCGAAGACACTGCCGTAGCCATGGCGTCCTTCCAGGCCCGTGTTGGATAGAACATTGGCCACTTTCCCCAAGAACCATACATTCGTAGAATATCCATATTCCCATATACCTACATATAGTATTCTACAAAAGGGCGTTCGCTTCGACTACGAAGTAGACTACATATACATATGCATGCTGGCCGAACATATTGCAAAGCTCCGAACATATTGCAAAGCTACGAACGTATTGCAAATCTACAATCCTATTGCAAAGCTACGAACCTATTGCAAATCTACAATCCTATTGCAAATCTACAAGCCTATTGCAAATCTACAAGCCTATTGCAAATCTACAAGCCTATTGCAAAGCTACAATCCTATTGCAAATCTACAAGCCTATTGCAAATCTACAAGCCTATTGCAAATCTACAAGCCTATTGCAAAGCTACAAGCCTATTGCAAAGCTACAATCCTATTGCAAAGCTACAATCCTATTGCAAAGCTACAATCCTATTGCAAAGCTACAATCCTATTGCAAAGCTACAATCCTATTGCAAATCGACAATCCTATTGCAAAGCTACAATCCTATTGCAAAGCTACGATTCTATTGCAAATCTACGATCCTATTGCAAATCCACAATCCTATTGCAAATCTACAATCCTATTGCAAAGCTACGATCCTATTGCAAATCTACAATCCTATTGCATAGCTACGATCCTATTGCAAATCTACAATCCTATTGCAAAGCTACGATCCTATTGCAAATCTACAATCCAACCTTCGAGTGGAACAAGGTTGGTTTGGCATTCGTTTCCGGCCAGATAGTCCACATCGGCGATATCCGAGACGAGGTTGCTATCGTAGGTATTATCTAGTATGAGATGGAGGACTGTGTACTTCTCCACACGAAGTCCCATGCTTTCGAATGTTGCGTAGATAGCTGCCATTGTTGTCGTAGGTTTTTGGGGCGAACGGAATAGTTGCCTATATCCTTGGGCTACCATTGTCTAATAGGAAGTTTTCTGGCAACAAATTGCACCTGGAGTATGGTGGAGGCCCGAACTGCGCTTCGCATGCGAAAGGCGACCCATCTGTCTACACATAGGATTTCCGAAAAAGTTGTGTAGACTGTGGGTCTCCCATCTACTTCCATATGGCATATATGCATAGATACAGGATTTCCGAAAAGGTTGCCGAAACGGAGGGTTGCCAAAGAAAAAATACGGGTCTAGTTAGTGGGGCGATCAGGGGGGCTTATATCGGGAGGTGAATTAGAACCGCAGTAAAAATGTAAGGGTTGAATTAGAACCCCCATTGTACCTACTACTGGTCACTTAAATTACATACATAAGACTCAGGATGGCTGAGACCCGAGTACTAGTCGTGATATCTCTCAAATATAAACAGCTTAATGAATGTTTTATTCTAAGTCAAGTATCGATCGCTACAAGCCTCGCACTCCGCAAGGTCGAACAACAAGACCAAATAAAAGCCGAGAATACAACTAAAGCTGCTTTTTAATATTAACACCAATCGAATCGACATCTGAGAGCACAAGGTTTTGTGCATGTCCTCTTTTACTCCTGTACTTCTTTAGGGATCATTGAGAAGGTATTATTTTGTTGCTTCGATTTACTTGTCGATTGTTTTTCTAAATCAAGTACCGAGCGCTACAAGCCTACATGCAGAATTCGCACTCCAGCATGATCGAAAAGTGCTTTGATTCTGTACAAAACTATCAATGACAGGAGTTAAAATATGTTCGCTATGATATTATTTTAGAGTTTTATGTATTCTAATTTAACCTGTGTTTCTCTTTACTCGAACTAGACCGGCTGGTGATTGATCTGGCCTTGGCCTCGCAAGACCTCGGGATTATGATTTAAATTTAAATTATCCTAACTAAAGAAAATTGATGACTTTTAATTCCCTTAAATGTGTTGGTACATGATATCTGAAAGAAAAACCGGCAAAAAATTATATAACTAAAGGAAATGCCTACAGTATATGACACGAGCTATTCCCAAGTGGTCACCCATCCAGTTACTAACCTCGCCCGATCGGGCTTAAATTTTCTGATCGGACGAGACTGGGATTTACCATCTAGGCTAAACTCCCGAGGCCACAGGGAACCCAAATAGGTGGTCAGCAGGTACAGGTACATGTACGTACTGATCATGCATGTACGACGCAAAAATATGCTAGAACTCCATGAACTCCATGTATTCACCTATTCCTATAGGTGGCCCGAGTTCAAGCCACTCAGGGCCTCTTGTTCTGTATATATTACATACATGTATTGTATTGTATGCTGGATTGTCTAGATTAATTTAAAACCCCACTAACTTAGATACAACAAATTGGCTGTTAAATTATGGTTGCAGGTTCAATTCATGCATGATAACAGTTGCATGTATCACATATACTTGCATGCAATTGCCTGCATATTTATCCATGCATGCATTAAATAAGATTTGCATGCATCACACAGGTATGCAATGCAAGAACTGGAAGCACTGCATGCATGCAATGCATGCAATGCATGCATGAAATGCATGCAGAGGTGCCCATTTGCATGCATGCCACATGCATGCTGTATGCATGCATGACTCATGCAAGCTGCATGCATCCATGACACATGCCAACTGCATGCATGCACATGCATACAGAGGTGCCAATTTGCATGCCTGCTGCATGCTGCATAAGTTTAGAAGCTATCAAGCCTTGATTTTAATTTTGATATCATAGACCTAACTGAAACTTCGATGTCTCATCTTAAAAAACACTGAAAACCCCTCCTGATTATTATGACTTGATAAATCTAACTGGCTCTACAAACAATAGTGGCTCTGGGATTTACGTCTCTAACAACTTGATATATATCAGAAGAGTTGACTTATCTCTCTCCATGTTTTCATCTGATTGTGAATTCCTGCCTCTCTGGATAGAAGTAATTAGCAACCACAAACAAAATATATTAATCAGCGTCATTTATAGTTTACACAATAGCGCTAGATGGCTGCTTTTATTATGCTCCTGATTTTCTTGGCCTTTGCGCCCTCTTCACCTACAATATGGCCAGCAAAATTACATCAGTCCATTGGTAACTACTTCGTTCATGGATACTTCGACCAAGTTCTTCCAAACAACTTCTTATACTCGTGGTTTAATCGAGTGAAATTCGTCGCTACTCAAACACGTGGAGAGAGAAAATGTCATTTCGCTTTCGCAGTCACCAAGTCCAGTAAACACGGTATTTTCTCCATTCATGTACCTGGAAATGATATATATTACAACTTGACCATTCATATGGATTTAGAACCTAATCCGGGTCCCGTATTTCGCTCAAAACCACTATATACCGAACAAGAATGCTCAACCTCGAATGCTAATTACGTGACGCCATTATCATATTCGCGTAACCAACTACTCTCTTTACGTCGTCTTAGCTATTCGACTAAATGCCTCACTCCTTCACTAATACAGTCTTTAAAAGATTTGCAGCTTCTTAAATACAGAGGGAAACCATCAGGGAAAAGACGGCAACAACTGCGATCAAAACAAGACAACCTTCAGAATATTATTCCAGTACGCATAACGCAAACAGAAACGACAAAAGATCACAACCACAGAGGTGTGAACTTGAATAATTTAACCTCCCTCCAGCAAGCGAAATCTACAAAGACCAACAGCAACTCTCTCTTCGTTCCTTCTTTAGCATTATCTAACGTTATGAGTCTGGCACCAAAGATTGATGAAATACGTGTGTTTCTCTCCGAAAAGAACGTTGATATTTGCTGCCTAACAGAAACCTGGCTAAAAGACTCCATTGACGACAACGTACTCAACGTAAACAATTACACCATTGTTCGTAAAGACAGAACTCATGCTCAACATGGAGGTGTATGTGTTTACATAAAAGATACGATAAAGTTTATCGTCCTACGAGAATACGAAGACCCTACTGACAATTTGGAAGTTTTATGGATTAAACTACAACCTTGCCGCTTACCGCGTAACGTCAACAACCTCATAGTTGGAGTTGTTTATCATCCTCCAGCGTCAAACGATAAACATCTAATAAACTATCTTCTGGATTCACTTTCAAGAATTGAATGCTCTTTTCCAAATGCTGGCCTTATACTTACTGGCGATTTCAATCGCGCAGATGTCTCTCAACTGTTAAATCAATTCCGAATGAAGCAAATAATAAATTTTTCGACCCGAGGCGAAAGAACTTTAGATCTCATTCTAACTAACTCTGCTAAATACTACAAACCACCTGTGACATTTCCGCCCTTTGGTCTATCAGACCATTTCACAGTCGCGATTCTTCCTAAACAGCGCACCAAGGAAACTGTAACTGCAAAGAAAACAGTAATCGTCAGAGATATGAGACCAAGCTCAAAACAAGCTTTTGGTCGTTATATCAACTCTATAGATTGGTCATCGCTGGATTTCCTTGATAACGTTCAAGAAAAACTAACCCATTTTAACAAGCTTATCCATATTGGCTTAGATACGATAATGCCTTTAAAAACTGTCAAGTTTCATAGAAACGACGCTCCTTGGATCACTAGCAACTTGAAATCACTAATCCATCATCGACAGAAAGCTCTTAGTCAAAACAATTATACCCTTTTTAATTTTTATCGAAACCGTGTAAACCGAGAACGCAAACTTTGTAAATCCAACTACTACCAAGCCAAGGTTAAAGACCTCCATGGAACAGATTCAAGTAAGTGGTGGTCCGAGTGTCGGCGCATTTGTGGTATGACAAAGTCCCCTAAAGATCTGGCTGCAAAGTGTTTGCCAGATGTTTCACTTACTGTCGAGAACAAAGTGGCTCTTGCAAATGAAATTAATCACTGTTTCCTTGAACCTCAACATGACTTTAAACCCCTTCCTGCTACCTACCGCTTGGATACATCTAGCCACTCAATCCCAACTGTGTCCCTGGAGGCGGTAGCCACAAAGCTTAGCGCCGTTAACCCAACAAAGGCTGGAGGCCCAGACAACATCCCAAACTGGATTTTGCGAGATTTCTCACAAGAACTAGCTGATCCTGTGTGTGCAATAATTAACTCCTCCCTTCAAGAAGAAGTCCTACCGGATGTTTGGAAACACGCCAACGTTACGCCACTGCCTAAATCTTCAAAAATCGATGATTTTTCTAAGGACCTTAGACCTATTTCTTTAACACCGACGCTGTCTAAAATAGCCGAAGACTATGTAGTCCAGGTTCACGTTAAGCCGGCAATCCTGGATCATTTAGGGTCAGACCAATTTGGCTGTATTCCAAAATCATCTACTACACACGCCCTAATCAACATGCTTCACAACTGGTCCAAAGCCACTGACGGAACAGGTGCTGACATTAGGGTCTTTGTCTTAGATTACAGAAAGGCTTTTGACTTAATTGATCACACCCTACTTATCACTAAACTATCTAAATACGGAATAAATCCTTTTATTGTAAATTGGTTCTGCGATTTTTTAAGCAATAGACTGCAGAGAGTGAAACTCGCTCAAGATTGTTTTTCTGAATGGGAGTCTGTGCCTGCTGGAGTCCCACAAGGGACAAAGCTTGGACCTTGGCTGTTTATTGCTATGATAGACGACCTCCAAGTCCCCTCTGCAAATGGAACTTTTAAATATGTCGATGACACCACTATCTACGAAGTAATTAATAAAAAAGAAACCAGTTTGGCTCAGACGCCCATAAATGAAATTCAGAAATGGTCCACAGAAAACAAGTTCCAGTTACATCCAAAGAAATGCAAGGAACTCCGTATTTCTTTTGCGCGCTCGGAAAGATTTCATAACCAAGTCTACATTAATGAAGCTCCAGTTCAGCCTGTAAAGTCGATCATGATCCTTGGTGTAACAATACAAGACGACCTTAAGTGGAACTTGCACACTGATATCACCATCAAGAAAGCCTCAAAAAGACTGTACTTCTTAATACAACTGAAGCGTGCAAACGTTCCAACTAGTGAACTACTCCAATTCTATATAGCCTGTATTAGGTCCGTTTTACTTTACGCATGTCAAGTCTTTCATTATGGTCTGCCAGAATATCTTAGCCTTTCTTTTGAGCGTGTTCAGAAAAGAGCAATGAGTATTGTCTATGGTTACGACGTATCATACACACGCGCTCTTGCTCTTTCTGGTCTTCTCAGTTTATCTTTACGTAGATCAGAACTCTGCCACACTTTATTTCGAAAGATTTCTTCCAATCATAAAAGTAATTTATACAATCTATTACCACACAATGTAAGTAATTCCACCCCTAACCTACGTCAAAAGAGACCCTTTACTCTTCCGCTCTGTAAAACAAATAGGTTCTCTAATACCTTTATAAACTCAAGTGTCAAATATTATAATTCGAATTATAAATGTTAGAATTAGCGACCAAGTGAAATATACGTTAGTGTGTATATTAGCTACTTTTACTCTTAATCAATACCAATTATTTGTTTTTCTCATTATTGTAAACCTTAGTAATTCAGTTTATGACTGCAATTTTGGTTAAATAAACTATCTATCTATCTATCTTACCTACACCCTAAACCGAAAAATCCTTAAATTTTTCTTGATTATTTAGAAAAAAACTCTCAATAAAGATAGTAAGGAAAATAAAACTACAATTTTAACTGGAGGTATAAACTTTGATATATGAAAATTCGAATCAATTACTCATATTAACGACTATTTATCTACATTACTTTTATATTTCATGATTCCTCAAATAACCTAACCTACAAGATTTACAGAATATTCAAATCCTTCTTTAATTGATCACATATTTATATATAATGTAACTACAAATACCCTATCTGGTAATTTAATACCTCATGTCACTGATCACATGTCACTGATCACAACATGGTGCAGATCTCAATCCGTAAGCTCAATGAAACATAGCGATTACTTTAAAGTGCCACTACAACGAAAATTAACCATTCCGATTTGCCACTTTTTCAGTGTCAATAGGTCAATCAGTATTAGAAATATCCGAAATAGTAAAAAATAATCCCAAATGGGTATGTTAAACCACAAAATATTAGGAGAGGTTACCGGTAAAATTCTGTCTGCCATCTCAGTATTCAGCGGAAGTGATGTCATACATTTAACACCACAACTTCGTGGCGCGAAATAGTGTGCATAAAAAAGTAGTCAACCTCGCAAAGATAAATATAACTTTCTTCTTATGTACGTGAAGACATTTGTAGTAGAAATATGCCTCCAGGCTTTGTGTTCTGCTGGCGAGAGTTAAGTGTATGACATCACTTCCGCTGAATAAATCTTTGTTTAAAGCTGAACAAAGGTAACGGCCTCCAGTAATGGCGGAGGTTTAGATTCAATATTCGGAGCTCCAAAATTAAGACTTCCTGTCGTATCGAACAACAATTTGAACTGGTAACAATATATCAACTCTACTTTATGAATATGCAAAAACATTGATATGTCAAAATTTTATCGTAGTAGCACCTTAAGGGTTTGATAAAGGCTCAAAATGTTAAAGTTTCGAAAATACGTGTTTTTTTTCGCAAATTGTAAATCTGAAAGGCCTAATCTAGAATCACAAAAAACTCTAACTAAAATATATTTTTAAAGCCTTTGAAAGTGCGACTTTCTGATTTCTACCTAAAAGAGGGCGCGAAAAATGATTGACAGTCATTCACTGGACATGTTATTTCATTCTCGCTATCCTGTGATTTTCTGTGCTACTTTTCGTTCGTAAAGATTTCTACGTTACTGCAATGCCCAAAAAGGTAAAAGTAGATCGGTCTTGGTGGTATTCAAATTAAATAGAAGAAGAAAAGAGAAAAGCAGCTTATGAGTAAATATGGCAACGAGTGTTTAGTTCTTAGAGGGTCTGTAGAGGCCACAAGTGTAACATTTGGCCCCAAATATAATAAAGGCTTCAAGCGTAATAACTTTTGGCCCCAAATGTAATCACTATTGAGTTTGAGCAGTTTGATGTTTATTGAAGGTCACATGTCCACCAGATATGATGACGTCATCAATCACGTGACCGCGGAAAAATCGCTTATGTTTTAAGGGCGTGACGGGTCATCCCCAAACTTGGACATAGTGACCTCATACTGTACTCAAACAACTTAACATGTTCATCATATGATTTATTAGTCACGTGACCATGAGAAAATCTATTATATCTTCTCATATTAGAATATTCACGCCGGATTATAAACAAACTTGGACATAGTGGCCTCCTACAGTTATTGAACACATGATCATCATATGATGATGTCATGAGTCACGTGACAAACGCAAGTCAAATCTGTTTTCACATTGTGCTCATACCTGCATTGGCGGTCAAACGCGACGCTAATTACCGAAAATGCACTTATTTTCAGGGAGTTATTTTAACCCCAAACATGGAGTTAACTCAATTCCTGAATGGAGCTATATTTAAATGTACTCCCCCTTAAGAGTAATGTTGACTCATTTTTTAACTCTTTATTTCATTTTAAATTAGGAGTCGTTTTTACTTATTTTATTGGAAAATGGAGTTACTCCAGTTTAGGAGAACAATTTTAAGACTAAAACAACTCTTTTCAAGGGAGTTACATTTACTCTCGAAGACATTTTTTCTCTGATAGAGTTAATTTTACTATCAAACAGTAGTACAGTTTGAGGAGTTAAATTCACTCTTCAGTAGTTTGCGTCACGGATATGCGCAATGCCATGGCAGCGATAAGATAGGCATTGTAGCTTGACATTTGCCATCGCTTTCCATTTGTGTTGGATACCGAACTGTTTAATAAAACACCAGTGTCCGTATCACTATTATGAGTCTTGTGTTTGGACTTGACAATGATTTGTTATTTCTTTCGATGAGACCCTGGGATAACAGGTTTTGTTTTAGTAGACATCAAGAGAGTAGTTTATACTCTACGGAAAGAGTTAACTCTTGATGAGAGTGGTTTTAACCCCCCCCGTAAGAGTAGTATTCACCCACCCTGACGAGCATTTTTAACTCTCAAGAAGAGTAGTTTTTACTCCGATGTTGGGGTCAAACTAATTAATTCCCAATGAGGCAGGAGAGTACAAATAACTCCCATTTAAGACTTAATTTTACTGTCAACGGTGAGTTAAAATAAAAAGAGGTCGTTCTGTACCTTTTTGGAGTTAAAATAACTCCCTGAAAATAACAGTGTGGAAAACGCCATTCAGCTGCCGATGTTGATTGGCACCACCCTGCATAAATAAAAGTGTCGTTATATAACCAAACCTGGTGTTACAGTAATCACTTAACACGGTCATACGATTACCTCATCTCTGTTAAACCGCATGCTGATTAGGTGATGCGACCAACAGCAAACAGACAACTGCCTACATCCTGTTAACGTTTGGCCTTTCCCGATTGTCCTAGTAATAACTGATTGCGGAAACGTTGCTTGGAAAAATTACTCGAAATCATAAAAGGTTGCTCCTAATATTTATAATGTTACTCGTAAAGACACAAATACTGCAAAAGACAAAAATCTAGCTTATGTTGCGTTATTGAAGCCGTGAAATGCATAGATCCTGTCACAAAATGCTAACTACAAATCCTGCTATAAAATTTAATGCCACATAAAACTGCACTCCCTCATCACCGTCCAACTTTTTCTAATTGATATGCGTGTCACCGCTTTTCTCAAAACTCAGAATTTCCTTTCTTTTGGAAACAGCCCGAACACATTCCGAACTTTTTCCGCACCTTTCAGAATATATTTCGACTAATTTTGTAAGCAAATTTTGACATACAGGCTTTCATGTTTGGCATAAGTGAGTAGTTTATTCGCGAATAGACGTGATGACTGTACCAATATGGATAATAAACTAAATAAACCGAATCAAACTACTCAGACCGGGTGGGATGGTGGGAAAGAGACTCACGACCTCTCTGAAATATGTTTACCTGTTACACCCGATAATGAGGTTAGTTTGAACGTAGAACATAACAAGGTCTAACAAGCTCTCTGTATATGTATCCGCTTATCATATCTCTACATCTATCAAAACCTACGACTAATTTATTCTAAAAACTATGCGTGATAATCAAACGAATACCAGAAGTGAGATAGAGATCCCAAAATAGCCAATGATAACAAAAAAGTATATTCAGCCCCACCACAGACGTTTTTCTGCGCTGGTCTGACAAAAAAAAGCTGACAAAAAATAAGAAGCATTTCGTTTAAAGTTCTAAAGACTTGGAACGCTGTATATATGTGCAGGATATTTTTCCATCGTAAATTGTATATATATAATTCATGATGGAAAATATTCTGCACATATATACAGCGTTCCAAGTCTTTAGAACTTTAAACGAAATGCTTCTTATTTTTTGTCAGCTTTTTTTGTCATCTTGCCGTGTCTATACAATGTGCAAACAGTCTACAATTGTCTAGACGGCGCATGGCTTTGTAACATCAGAGATATCTATAGAGACGGTACATCAACTTACTACAAAGTTTTGAAAACACTTGATTCGATATGGAGCGTATTAAGATTGTGATTTTAGTTGGGCTATTCTCGCTTTTCTTCCTCTATAAAGGAAGTGCAAGTAATAAGTGCAAACGAAAAGTAGGAAAGCGAAATCCAACGGCGATTTCGGATGAAATTTACAATTCAGGGTAGAATTTGAGCTTCTTAGGGGCTCAAAAAAAAGTTTTCCCAAAAACGTCAAAACCGGATCGAAAGTCTAATCAATCTAACCAATCACAGAGCACGTTGTGTAAAACGGACCAATCCCAACTCGAGAAAGTGCACCAATCAGGGTCCAGTATATGGTCTATAAATGATGAGGGCTGAAGGAACTTCGTTGCCTTCAAACCAAACACTCAGCCGGGTAAGTGGACACGAAATTCTCTCTTGAAATTCAACACATTGCTGTACTAATCTTTTATTCTTTGGTTTCCTTTTTATTTCTCCACAGAAGCGTCCCAATACCATCTACTTCACCAACGATGGCTGGCCGCGGGCCCAACAGAGCGATAGAGGTGCTGATCCCACTGAAGTTTTTTGTGTCTTTGACTACAACCTCTAATTTTTTCTTTTGTTTTTCTAGAATATTTATGGTGCAGTCGCTATGAACCTGGCTCATGTAAGTTGTTGATGTTCTCCCTTCCCCCTAAAAGACAGTGTAGCGTTCGGTAGCTGCTTAATACACCGTTCATTTGTATTGGCAATTTTCCCCACTTTAGGAAGTTCAATTTGGTTATTTTTTATAGGGTTTTTTCGAGGCCCTCTCCTAGGACCTTCGCTCTAGTAAGAGCGCCTCTACAGAAACAGTTTCTCTAAAACATTCTTCGTTCCATTCTTTTTTATTTATTTTTAAACTTTTATTTTGTTTTCCAAACAGATTTTTGCTATTCTTCCCCGTCTCGATGCCCAACATTATTATTGTCATGCGGCAATCCTTCGCCCCCTCAATTTACCCTCGGAAGTCCTGGTTAAGATTGGAGAGTACGTGTGTGGCCAGAAGAGGATTGAGCGACAACGAAACAAACATGAAAAACTATTTTTACCAACTTTATTTCTGATCGTACACCTCCGTGTAGATGAATTAAGAGGGGTCTATTGTTGGAACGAGTCTTGGCAAGAGATATCGCACCATCGGCTTTTCTGGACGATTCCCCTTGTGCGGTGTGTTTTGTATATAGAGCCCATTTCTGAGTTCAAATTTCGGTGGTGCCGTCGGTGCCATACGAATATGACCGTATGTCTTATACATTGTAATAGCGGCATAGTTTATTCTCGGTGCTCCCACCACCCCGTTCATGACGAAGTGTGGGATGAATGGTGGGGCCGCTTCAAGTGGCGCAGAGTTTATTTCCATATTAATTTGGAACCGCTTCCAGTGACGGAAATTACATTACCCTATTAAATTGTATCCGCTTCCAGTGGCGCAAAGTTTATTAGATATTAGATATTGAGCATTTTTATTTTATTTTTTATTTTAGTGTCTGAAATGCAATCAATTACCCGAGCACCAACTGCCTCCGCTCCCATGCTGTGGGGAAACAATGTGTACACCCTGTTTCATATTGATGATATCTAAAGTTTTAAAGAAAGACGGAATTCCACGCTGCTTTTATTGTGAGGCCAGAATTCAGCATAGTTTTTACTTACATTCTGGGTCTATTGTTATATTTCGACATGGACAAACCTTTGGTCTGGTTAATTTGCCTATATAAAAAAAATATGCTCAGCATTATGATATGGTTTATTGATAAATTTTACGCCATTGGGAGTTTTTAGCTCGTTTGCTTTTTATAATTAGGCGGTTGCCTATGCTATTTACTACAAACAAACAAATTGGGCGAAAGCCTATTACATTTTCTGATAGACAAATTGGGCGAAAGCCTATTAAAATTGGGCGATGGCCTATATATTGTTATCTCAATGAAGAATAGGGAAGAAGGTTATTTTTTACAAAATACATATAATAATTTCTCTCTCGCTCTGTTGGGTCTGAAATGGGTCCAACGTCTTTGTAAGTATTTTTTATTTTTTATTTTCTGATAGACAAATTGGGCGAAAGCCTATTAAAATTGGGCGATGGGCTATATATTTTTATCTCAATGAAGAATAGGGAAGAAGGCCTATTTTTACAAAATACGTTTTTTATTTATTATTAATTATTTTCTGATAGACAAATTGGGCGAAAGCCTATTAAAATTTGGCGATGGCCTATATATTTTTATCTCAATGAAGAATAAGGAAGAAGGCCTATTTTTACAAAATACAGGTAATAATTTCTCTCTCGCTCTGTTGGGCCTGAAATGGGTCCAACACCTTTGTAATTATTTTTTATTTTTTTATTTATTATTAATTATTTTTTATTTATTTGGAATGTAAATTATTATTATGAAAAAGTGAAAACAAAGTTGCTGTTACTCAAACACAAGTCTCTTTTATTGACTCCTTATTACATAGTGGTTGAATCATATAAAGCCACAAGGGTAGCCACTCCAGTTTCAATATAGTCCTGGGGATTGTCTTCGTAAATCAAAGCTTGGCCCAACGCGTGCCAAATTCGATTCTTGTAAGTGATAAATAATACCGTTTATAATACTCGTAAATTTCAACAAAAAGGATTCGTGGTGGCCAAAAAATGTTCAGATCCGTAAATTTTCAAATCAAGAGATTCCTGCTTCAGAGGTAACGAGGAGATCGCGAGCTAAATAGAACACGTTTCATTGCGATGAAAACATTTTTCAAATTGACGAGATTCTGCTTGCGATCTAAATCGAAGACGTTTCATTGCGTCGTAAAATTTACAAATCGATTTTCAATCGATGAGTTTGCAATCCCAAATTAAGGTTTTCTGCTTGAGAGCTTCAATTAAGATTTTTCATTGCGCCTTATCAATTTGAATCGAAGGGATTCGTGGTGGCCAAAAAATGTTCAGCCCGGTAAAATTTTCAAATCAAGAGATTCCTGCTTGAGAGGTAACGAGGAGCTCGCGAGCTAAATAGAACACCTTTTATTGCGACGTAAAAAAATTCAAAATCAGGAGATTCTGCTTGCGAGATCTAAAAGTTAGATTTTGCATTTGCGCCGTAAAATTTTCAACTCAAGAGATTGCTGCTTGAGAGGAAACCAGGAGATCGCGAGCCACGAAGAAGACGTTTCATTGCGTCGTAAAATTTACAAATCAATTTATTTTAGCCACAATTCACGAGTCACTCAATTGAAAATTTTACGCTCCAATGAAACGTCTTCAATTTAGTTCGAAGGAGAACGATGGAAAGAAGACGAAGGAAATCGAAGACGTTTCAATGGAGCGTATAATTTTCAATCGAAAAGTTGGTGCTGCAATCTCAAATTAAGGTTTTCTGCTTGAGAGCTTCAATTAAGATTTTTCATTGTGCCGTATTAATTTGAATCGAAGGGATTCGTGGTGGCCAAAAAATGTTCAGATCTGTAAATTTTCAAATCAAGAGATCCCTGCTTGAGAGGTAACGAGGAGATCGCGAGCTAAATAGAACACGTTTCATTGCGATGTGAAAAATTTCAAATTGATGAAATTCTGCTTGCGATCTAAAATTTAGATTTGGATTGCGCCTCAACATTTTGAAAGTAACAGATTACTGCTTGAGAGTTTAAATTAAGATTTTTCATTGCGCCGTGTAAATTAGAAACGAGGATTCGTGATGGCAAAAATAAACAAATTCATTCCACCGTAAAATTTTCAAATCAATTTATTATAGCGACATGCACCAAATTCTAGCTAAAGTTAAGATTTTTCATTGTGCCGTATTACGTTGAAACAAAAGGATTCGTGGTGGCCAAAATATGTTCAGATCCGTAAATTTTCAAATCAAGAGATTCCTGCTTGAGAGGTAACGAGGAGATCGCGAGCTAAATAGAACACCTTTCATTGCGATGAAAACATTTTTCAAATTGACGAGATTCTGCTTGCGTTCTAAATCGAAGACGTTTCATTGAGTCGTAAAATTTACAAATCAATTTTCAATCGAAAAGTTGGTGCTGCAATCTCAAATTAAGGTTTTCTGCTTGAGAGCTTCAATTACGATTTTTCATTGCGCCTTATTAATTTGAATCGAAGTGATTCATGGTGGCCAAAAAATGTGGACAACCGTAAAATTTTCAAATCAAGAGATCCCTGCTTGAGAGGTAACGAGGAGATCGCGAGCTAAATAGAACACGTTTCATTGCGATGTGAAAAATTTCAAATTGATGAAATTCTGCTTGCGATCTAAAATTTAGATTTTGATTGCGCCTCAACATTTTGAAAGCAACAGATTACTGCTTGGGAGCTTAAATTAAGATTTTTCATTGCGCCGAGTAAATTAGAAACGAGGTTTCGTGATGGCAAAAAGAAAAAAAAAATCATTCCGCCGTAAAATTTTAAAATCAATTTATTATAGCGACATGCACCAAATTCTAGCTAAAGTTAAGTTTTTCATTGTGCCATATTAATTTGAAACAAAAGGATTTGTGGTGGCCAAAAAATGTTCAGGTCCGTAAATTTTCAAATCAAGAGATTCCTGCTTGAGAGGAGATCGCGAGCTAAATAGAACACGTTTCATTGCGATGAAAACATTTTACAAATTGACGAGATTCTGCTTGCGTTCTAAATCGAAGACGTTTCATTGTGTCGTAAAATTTACAAATCAATTTTCAATCGATGAGTTTGCAATCTCAAATTAAGGTTTTCTGCTTGAGAGCTTCAATTAAGATTTTTCATTGCGCCTTATTAATTTGAATCGAAGGGATTCATGGTGGCCAAAAAATGTGGACAACCGTAAAATGTTCAAATCTAGAGATCCCTGTTGAGAGGTAACGAGGAGATCGCGAGCTAAATAGAACACGTTTCATTGCGATGTGAAAAGTTTCAGATTGATGAATTTCTGCATGCGATCTAAAATTTAGATTTTGATTGCGCCTCAACATTTTGAAAGCAACAGATTACTGCTTGAGAGCTTAAATTAAGATTTTTCATTGCGCCGAGTAAATTAGAAACGAGGATTCGTGATGACAAAAAAAAAAAAAACATTCCGCCGTAAAATTTTAAAATCAATTTATTATAGCGACATGCACCAAATTCTAGCTAAAGTTAAGTTTTTCATTGTGCCATATTAATTTGAAACAAAAGGATTTGTGGTGGCCAAAAAATGTTCAGATCCGTAAATTTTCCACTCAAGAGATTCCTGCTTGAGAGGTAACGAGGAGATCGCGAGCTAAATGGAACACGTTTAATTGCGATGAAAACATTTTACAAATTGACGAGATTCTGCTTGCGATCTAAATCGAAGACGTTTCATTGCGTCGTAAAATTTACAAATCAATTTTCAATCGATGAGTTTGCAATCTCAAATTAAGGTTTTCTGCTTGAGAGCTTCAATTAAGATTTTTCAATGCGCCGTATTAATTTGAAAGGAAAGGATTCATGGTGGCCAAAAAATGTGGACAACCGTAAAATTTTCAAATCAAGTGATCCCTGCTTGAGAGCTAACGAGAAGATCGCGAGGTAAATAGAACACGTTTCATTGCGATGTTAAAAATTTCAAATTGACGAATTTCTGCTTGCGATCTATAATTTAGATTTTGATTGCGCCTCAACATTTTGAAAGCAACAGATTACTGCTTGAGAGCTTAAATTAAGATTTTTCATTGCGCCGAGTAAATTAGAAACGAGGTTTCGTGATGGCAAAAAAAAAAAATCATTCCGCCGTAAAATTTTAAAATCAATTTATTATAGCGACATGCACCAAATTCTAGCTAAAGTTAAGTTTTTCATTGTGCCATATTAATTTGAAACAAAAGGATTTGTGGTGGCCAAAAAATGTTCAGATCCGTAAATTTTCAAATCAAGAGATTCCTGCTTGAGAGGTAACGAGGAGATCGCGAGCTAAATGGAACACCTTTAATTGCGATGAAAACATTTTACAAATTGACGAGATTCTGCTTGCGATCTAAATCGAAGACGTTTCATTGCGTCGTAAAATTTACAAATCAATTTTCAATCGATGAGTTTGCAATCTCAAATTAAGGTTTTCTGCTTGAGAGCTTCAATTAAGATTTTTCAATGCGCCGTATTAATTTGAAACGAAAGGATTCATGGTGGCCAAAAAATGTGGACAACCGTAAAAAAAATCAAATCGAGAGATCCCTGCTTCAGAGGTAACGAGGAGATCGCGAGCTAAATAGAACACGTTTCATTGCGATGTGAAAAATTTCAAATTGATGAAATTCTGCTTGCGATCTATAATTTAGATTTTGATTGCGCCTCAACATTTTGAAAGCAACAGATTACTGCTTGAGAGCTTAAATTAAGATTTTTCATTGCGCCGAGTAAATTAGAAACGAGGATTCGTGATGGCAAAAAGAAAAAAAAAATCATTCCGCCGTAAAATTTTAAAATCAATTTATTATAGCGACATGCACCAAATTCTAGCTAAAGTTAAGTTTTTCATTGTGCCATATTAATTTGAAACAAAAGGATTTGTGGTGGCCAAAAAATGTTCAGGTCCGTAAATTTTCAAATCAAGAGATTCCTGCTTGAGAGGAGATCGCGAGCTAAATAGAACACGTTTCATTGCGATGAAAACATTTTTCAAATTGACGAGATTCTGCTTGCGATCTAAATCGAAGACGTTTCATTGCGTCGTAAAATTTACAAATCAATTTTCAATCGAAAAGTTGGTGCTGCAATCTCAAATTAAGGTTTTCTGCTTGAGAGCTTCAATAAAGATTTTTCAATGCGCCGTATTAATTTGAAACGAAAGGATTCATGGTGGCCAAAAAATGTGGACAACCGTAAAAAAAATTCAAATCAAGAGATCCCTGCTTGAGAGGTAACGAGGAGATCGCGAGCTAAATAGAACACGTTTCATTGCGATGTGAAAAATTTCAAATTGATGAAATTCTGCTTGCGATCTAAAATTTAGATTTGGATTGCGCCTCAACATTTTGAAAGCAACAGATTACTGCTTGAGAGCTTAAATTAAGATGTTTCATTGCGCCGTGTAAATTAGAAACGAGGATTCGTGATGGCAAAAATAAAAAAAAATCATTCCGCTGTAAAATTTTCAAATCAATTTATTATAGCGACATGCACCAAATTCTAGCTAAAGTTAAGATTTTTCATTGTGCCGTATTACGTTGAAACAAAAGGATTCGTGGTGGGCAAAAAATGTTCAGATCCGTAAATTTTCAAATCAAGAGATTCCTGCTTGAGAGGAGATCGCGAGCTAAATAGAACACGTTTCATTGCGATGAAAACATTTTACAAATTGACGAGATTCTGCTTGCGTTCTAAATCGAAGACGTTTCATTGTGTCGTAAAATTTACAAATCAATTTTCAATCGATGAGTTTGCAATCTCAAATTAAGGTTTTCTGCTTGAGAGCTTCAATTAAGATTTTTCATTGCGCCTTATTAATTTGAATCGAAGGGATTCATGGTGGCCAAAAAATGTGGACAACCGTAAAATGTTCAAATCTAGAGATCCCTGTTGAGAGGTAACGAGGAGATCGCGAGCTAAATAGAACACGTTTCATTGCGATGTGAAAAATTTCAGATTGATGAATTTCTGCATGCGATCTAAAATTTAGATTTTGATTGCGCCTCAACATTTTGAAAGCAACAGATTACTGCTTGAGAGCTTAAATTAAGATTTTTCATTGCGCCGAGTAAATTAGAAACGAGGATTCGTGATGGCAAAAAAAAAAAAAACATTCCGCCGTAAAATTTTAAAATCAATTTATTATAGCGACATGCACCAAATTCTAGCTAAAGTTAAGTTTTTCATTGTGCCATATTAATTTGAAACAAAAGGATTTGTGGTGGCCAAAAAATGTTCAGATCCGTAAATTTTCCACTCAAGAGATTCCTGCTTGAGAGGTAACGAGGAGATCGCGAGCTAAATGGAACACGTTTAATTGCGATGAAAACATTTTACAAATTGACGAGATTCTGCTTGCGATCTAAATCGAAGACGTTTCATTGCGTCGTAAAATTTACAAATCAATTTTCAATCGATGAGTTTGCAATCTCAAATTAAGGTTTTCTGCTTGAGAGCTTCAATTAAGATTTTTCAATGCGCCGTATTAATTTGAAAGGAAAGGATTCATGGTGGCCAAAAAATGTGGACAACCGTAAAATTTTCAAATCAAGTGATCCCTGCTTGAGAGCTAACGAGAAGATCGCGAGCTAAATAGAACACGTTTCATTGCGATGTTAAAAATTTCAAATTGACGAAATTCTGCTTGCGATCTAAAATTTAGATTTTGATTGCGCCTCAACATTTTGAAAGCAACAGATTACTGCTTGAGAGCTTAAATTAAGATTTTTCATTGCGCCGAGTAAATTAGAAACGAGGATTCGTGATGGCAAAAAGAAAAAAAAAATCATTCCGCCGTAAAATTTTAAAATCAATTTATTATAGCGACATGCACCAAATTCTAGCTAAAGTTAAGTTTTTCATTGTGCCATATTAATTTGAAACAAAAGGATTTGTGGTGGCCAAAAAATGTTCAGGTCGGTAAATTTTCAAATCAAGAGATTCCTGCTTGAGAGGAGATCGCGAGCTAAATAGAACACGTTTCATTGCGATGAAAACATTTTTCAAATTGACGAGATTCTGCTTGCGATCTAAATCGAAGACGTTTCATTGCGTCGTAAAATTTACAAATCAATTTTCAATCGAAAAGTTGGTGCTGCAATCTCAAATTAAGGTTTTCTGCTTGAGAGCTTCAATAAAGATTTTTCAATGCGCCGTATTAATTTGAAACGAAAGGATTCATGGTGGCCAAAAAATGTGGACAACCGTAAAAAAATTCAAATCAAGAGATCCCTGCTTGAGAGGTAACGAGGAGATCGCGAGCTAAATAGAACACGTTTCATTGCGATGTGAAAAATTTCAAATTGATGAAATTCTGCTTGCGATCTAAAATTTAGATTTGGATTGCGCCTCAACATTTTGAAAGCAACAGATTACTGCTTGAGAGCTTAAATTAAGATGTTTCATTGCGCCGTGTAAATTAGAAACGAGGATTCGTGATGGCAAAAATAAAAAAAAATCATTCCGCTGTAAAATTTTCAAATCAATTTATTATAGCGACATGCACCAAATTCTAGCTAAAGTTAAGATTTTTCATTGTGCCGTATTACGTTGAAACAAAAGGATTCGTGGTGGGCAAAAAATGTTCAGATCCGTAAATTTTCAAATCAAGAGATTCCTGCTTGAGAGGAGATCGCGAGCTAAATAGAACACGTTTCATTGCGATGAAAACATTTTACAAATTGACGAGATTCTGCTTGCGTTCTAAATCGAAGACGTTTCATTGTGTCGTAAAATTTACAAATCAATTTTCAATCGATGAGTTTGCAATCTCAAATTAAGGTTTTCTGCTTGAGAGCTTCAATTAAGATTTTTCATTGCGCCTTATTAATTTGAATCGAAGGGATTCATGGTGGCCAAAAAATGTGGACAACCGTAAAATGTTCAAATCTAGAGATCCCTGTTGAGAGGTAACGAGGAGATCGCGAGCTAAATAGAACACGTTTCATTGCGATGTGAAAAATTTCAGATTGATGAATTTCTGCATGCGATCTAAAATTTAGATTTTGATTGCGCCTCAACATTTTGAAAGCAACAGATTACTGCTTGAGAGCTTAAATTAAGATTTTTCATTGCGCCGAGTAAATTAGAAACGAGGATTCGTGATGGCAAAAAAAAAAAAAACATTCCGCCGTAAAATTTTAAAATCAATTTATTATAGCGACATGCACCAAATTCTAGCTAAAGTTAAGTTTTTCATTGTGCCATATTAATTTGAAACAAAAGGATTTGTGGTGGCCAAAAAATGTTCAGATCCGTAAATTTTCCACTCAAGAGATTCCTGCTTGAGAGGTAACGAGGAGATCGCGAGCTAAATGGAACACGTTTAATTGCGATGAAAACATTTTACAAATTGACGAGATTCTGCTTGCGATCTAAATCGAAGACGTTTCATTGCGTCGTAAAATTTACAAATCAATTTTCAATCGATGAGTTTGCAATCTCAAATTAAGGTTTTCTGCTTGAGAGCTTCAATTAAGATTTTTCAATGCGCCGTATTAATTTGAAAGGAAAGGATTCATGGTGGCCAAAAAATGTGGACAACCGTAAAAATTTCAAATCAAGTGATCCCTGCTTGAGAGCTAACGAGAAGATCGCGAGCTAAATAGAACACGTTTCATTGCGATGTTAAAAATTTCAAATTGACGAAATTCTGCTTGCGATCTAAAATTTAGATTTTGATTGCGCCTCAACATTTTGAAAGCAACAGATTACTGCTTGAGAGCTTAAATTAAGATTTTTCATTGCGCCGAGTAAATTAGAAACGAGGTTTCGTGATGGCAAAAAGAAAAAAAAAATCATTCCGCCGTAAAATTTTAAAATCAATTTATTATAGCGACATGCACCAAATTCTAGCTAAAGTTAAGTTTTTCATTGTGCCATATTAATTTGAAACAAAAGGATTTGTGGTGGCCAAAAAATGTTCAGGTCCGTAAATTTTCAAATCAAGGGATTCCTGCTTGAGAGGAGATCGCGAGCTAAATAGAACACGTTTCATTGCGATGAAAACATTTTTCAAATTGACGAGATTCTGCTTGCGATCTAAATCGAAGACGTTTCATTGCGTCGTAAAATTTACAAATCAATTTTCAATCGAAAAGTTGGTGCTGCAATCTCAAATTAAGGTTTTCTGCTTGAGAGCTTCAATAAAGATTTTTCAATGCGCCGTATTAATTTGAAACGAAAGGATTCATGGTGGCCAAAAAATGTGGACAACCGTAAAAAAATTCAAATCAAGAGATCCCTGCTTCAGAGGTAACGAGGAGATCGCGAGCTAAATAGAACACGTTTCATTGCGATGTGAAAAATTTCAAATTGATGAAATTCTGCTTGCGATCTAAAATTTAGATTTGGATTGCGCCTCAACATTTTGAAAGCATGTGAAAAAATTGAAATTGGTGAAATTCTGCTTGCGATATAAAATTTAGATTTGGATTGCGCCTCAACATTTTGAAAGCAACAGATTACTGCTTGAGAGCTTAAATTAAGATTTTTCATTGTGCCGAGTAAATTAGAAACGAGGATTCGTGATGGCAAAAATAAAAAAAATTCATTCCGCTGTAAAATTTTAAAATCAATTTATTATAGCGACATGTACCAAATTCTAGCTAAAGTTAAGTTTTTCATTGTGCCGTATTAATTTGAAACAAAAGGATTCGTAGTGGCCAAAAAATGTTCAGATCCGTAAATTTTCAAATCAAGAGATTCCTGCTTGAGAGGTAACCAGGAGATCGCGAGCTAAATAGAACACCTTTCATTGCGATGAAAACATTTTTCAAATTGACGAGATTCTGTTTGCGTTCTAAATCGAAGACGTTTCATTGAGTCGTAAAATTTACAAATCAATTTTCAATCGAAAAGTTGGTGCTGCAATCTCAAATTAAGGTTTTCTGCTTGAGAGCTTCAATTAAGATTTTTCATTGCGCCTTATTAATTTGAATCGAAGGGATTCATGGTGGCCAAAAAATGTGGACAACCGTAAAATTTTCAAATCAAGAGATCCCTGCTTGAGAGGTAACTAGGAGATCGCGAGCTAAATAGAACACGTTTCATTGCGATGTGAAAAATTTCAAATTGATGAAATTCTGCTTGCGATCTAAAATTTAGATTTTGATTGCGCCTCAACATTTTGAAAGCAACAGATTACTGCTTGAGAGCTTAAATTAAGATTTTTCATTGCGCCGAGTAAATTAGAAACGAGGATTCGTGATGGCAAAAAGAAAAAAAAATTCATTCCGCCGTAAAATTTTAAAATCAATTTATTATAGCGACATGCACCAAATTCTAGCTAAAGTTAAGTTTTTCATTGTGCCATATTAATTTGAAACAAAAGGATTTGTGGTGGCCAAAAAATGTTCAGGTCCGTAAATTTTCAAATCAAGGGATTCCTGCTTGAGAGGAGATCGCGAGCTAAATAGAACACGTTTCATTGCGATGAAAACATTTTTCAAATTGACGAGATTCTGCTTGCGATCTAAATCGAAGACGTTTCATTGCGTCGTAAAATTTACAAATCAATTTTCAATCGAAAAGTTGGTGCTGCAATCTCAAATTAAGGTTTTCTGCTTGAGAGCTTCAATAAAGATTTTTCAATGCGCCGTATTAATTTGAAACGAAAGGATTCATGGTGGCCAAAAAATGTGGACAACCGTAAAAAAATTCAAATCAAGAGATCCCTGCTTCAGAGGTAACGAGGAGATCGCGAGCTAAATAGAACACGTTTCATTGCGATGTGAAAAATTTCAAATTGATGAAATTCTGCTTGCGATCTAAAATTTAGATTTGGATTGCGCCTCAACATTTTGAAAGCATGTGAAAAAATTCAAATTGGTGAAATTCTGCTTGCGATATAAAATTTAGATTTGGATTGCGCCTCAACATTTTGAAAGCAACAGATTACTGCTTGAGAGCTTAAATTAAGATTTTTCATTGTGCCGAGTAAATTAGAAACGAGGATTCGTGATGGCAAAAATAAAAAAAATTAATTCCGCTGTAAAATTTTAAAATCAATTTATTATAGCGACATGTACCAAATTCTAGCTAAAGTTAAGTTTTTCATTGTGCCGTATTAATTTGAAACAAAAGGATTCGTAGTGGCCAAAAAATGTTCAGATCCGTAAATTTTCAAATCAAGAGATTCCTGCTTGAGAGGTAACCAGGAGATCGCGAGCTAAATAGAACACCTTTCATTGCGATGAAAACATTTTTCAAATTGACGAGATTCTGTTTGCGTTCTAAATCGAAGACGTTTCATTGAGTCGTAAAATTTACAAATCAATTTTCAATCGAAAAGTTGGTGCTGCAATCTCAAATTAAGGTTTTCTGCTTGAGAGCTTCAATTAAGATTTTTCATTGCGCCTTATTAATTTGAATCGAAGGGATTCATGGTGGCCAAAAAATGTGGACAACCGTAAAATTTTCAAATCAAGAGATCCCTGCTTGAGAGGTAACTAGGAGATCGCGAGCTAAATAGAACACGTTTCATTGCGATGTGAAAAATTTCAAATTGATGAAATTCTGCTTGCGATCTAAAATTTAGATTTTGATTGCGCCTCAACATTTTGAAAGCAACAGATTACTGCTTGAGAGCTTAAATTAAGATTTTTCATTGCGCCGAGTAAATTAGAAACGAGGATTCGTGATGGCAAAAAGAAAAAAAAATTCATTCCGCCGTAAAATTTTAAAATCAATTTATTATAGCGACATGCACCAAATTCTAGCTAAAGTTAAGTTTTTCATTGTGCGATATTAATTTGAAACAAAAGGATTTGTGGTGGCCAAAAAATGTTCAGGTCCGTAAATTTTCAAATCAAGAGATTCCTGCTTCAGAGGAGATCGCGAGCTAAATAGAACACGTTTCATTGCGATGAAAACATTTTACAAATTGACGAGATTCTGCTTGCGTTCTAAATCGAAGACGTTTCATTGCGTCGTAAACTTTACAAATCAATTTTCAATCGATGAGTTTGCAATCTCAAATTAAGGTTTTCTGCTTGAGAGCTTCAATTAAGATTTTCCATTGCGCCTTATTAATTTGAATCGAAGGGATTCATGGTGGCCAAAAAATGTGGACAACGGTAAAATGTTCAAATCTAGAGATCCCTGCTTGAGAGGTAACGAGGAGATCGCGAGCTAAATAGAACACGTTTCATTGCGATGAAAACATTTTTCAAATTGACGAGATTCTGCTTGCGATCTAAATCGAAGACGTTTCATTGCGTCGTAAAATTTACAAATAAATTTTCAATCGATGAGTTTGCAATCTCAAATTACGGTTTTCTGCTTGAGAGCTTCAATTAAGATTTTTCATTGCGATTTATTAATTTGAATCGAAGGGATTCGTGGTGGCCAAAAAACGTTCAGCCCGGTAAAATTTTCAAATCAAGAGATTCCTGCTTGAGAGGAGATCGCGAGCTAAATGGAACACGTTTCATTGCGATGAAAACATTTTACCAATTGACGAGATTCTGCTTGCGATCTAAATCGAAGACGTTTCATTGCGTCGTAAAATTTACAAATCAATTTTCAATCGATGAGTTTGCAATCTCAAATTAAGGTTTTCTGCTTGAGAGCTTCAATTAAGATTTTTCAATGCGCCGTATTAATTTGAAACGAAAGGATTCATGGTGGCCAAAAAATGTGGACAACCGCAAATTTTTCAAATCAAGGAGATCCCTGCTTGAGAGGTAACGAGGAGATCGCGAGCTAAATAGAACACGTTTCATTGCGATGAAAACATTTTTCAAATTGACGAGATTCTGCTTGCGATCTAAATCGAAGACGTTTCATTTGCGTCGTAAAATTTACAAATCAATTTTCAATCGATGAGTTGGTGCTTTGCAATCTCAAATTAAGGTTTTCTGCTTGAGAGCTTCAATTAAGATTTTTCAGTGCGCCGTATTAATTTGAAACAAAGGGATTCGTGGTAACCAAAAAATGTTCAGGTCCGTAAATTTTCAAATCAAGAGATTCCTGCTTGAGAGGAGATCGCGAGCTAAATAGACCACCTTTCATTGCGTCGTAAAATTTACAAATCAATTTTCAATCGATGAGTTTGCAATCTCAAATTAAGGTTTTCTGCTTGAGAGCTTCAATTAAGATTTTTCAATGCGCCGTATTAATTTGAAACGAAAGGATTCATGGTGGCCAAAAAATGTGGACAACCGTAAAAAAATTCAAATCAAGAGATCCCTGCTTGAGAGGTAACAAGGAGATCGCGAGCTAAATAGAACACGTTTCATTGCGATGTGAAAAATTTCAAATTGATGAAATTCTGTTGCGATCTAAAATTTAGATTTTGATTGCGCCTCAACATTTTGAAAGCAACAGATTACTGCTTGAGAGCTTAAATTAAGATTTTTCATTGCGCCGTGTAAATTAGAAACGAGGATTCGTGATGGCAAAAATAAAAAAAATTCATTCCGCCGTAAAATTTTCAAATCAAGTTATTATAGCGACATGCACCAAATTCTAGCTAAAGTTACGATTTTTCATTGTGCCGTATTAAAGGTAAAAAGGTAAAGGTATTCATTTATATAGCGCAAATTCTATATGGATATATTCAAATGCGCTTCACAAGTTTATTTTTGTGATACGGACTGCTATTGTGGCGCAATGTGCTGCCGTGCAGTTTACAATCATGAGTGATTGTTAGTTATCTGAGAATACCTGGCTGTTGTGTCGGGAGACAATCCCCTACTCTTTCTCGAAATAACACAACAGGTTCTTTCACGTCCCCCTCGTATAGATTAGAAGAGGAAGGAGACAAGGCCAACGGCTTATACGTCCATGCCCAAGGACGCGGCCGGGATTCGAACCCCTGACCTTCCGCACTCTAGACCGTTGAAACAAAAGGATTCGTGGTGGCCAAAAAATGTTCAGATCCGTAAATTTTCAAATCAAGAGATTCCTGCTTGAGAGGAGATCGCGAGCTAAATAGAACACGTTTCATTGCGATGAAAACATTTTTCAAATTGACGAGATTCTGCTTGCGATCTAAATCGAAGACGTTTCATTGCGTCGTAAAATTTACAAATCAATTTTCAATCGAAAAGTTGGTGCTGCAATCTCAAATTAAGGTTTTCTGCTTGAGAGCTTCAATTAAGATTTTTCAATGCGCCGTATTAATTTGAAACGAAAGGATTCATGGTGGCCAAAAAATGTGGACAACCGTAAATTTTTCAAATCAAGAGATCCCTGCTTGAGAGGTAACGAGGAGATCGCGAGCTAAATAGAACACGTTTCATTGCGATGAAAACATTTTTCAAATTGACGAGATTCTGGTTGCGATCTAAATCGAAGACGTTTCATTGGCGTCGTAAAATTTACAAATCAATTTTCAATCGAAAAGTTGGTGCTGCAATCTCAAATTAAGGTTTTCTGCTTGAGAGCTTCAATTAAGATTTTTCAATGCGCCGTATTAATTTGAAACAAAGGGATTCGTGGTAGCCAAAAAATGTTCAGATCCGTAAAATTTTCAAATCCAAAGATTCCTGCTTGAGAGATAACGAGGAGATCGCGAGCTAAATAGAACACGTTTCATTGCGATGAAAACATTTTTCAAATTGACGAGATTCTGCTTGCGATCTAAATCGAAGACGTTTCATTGGCGTCGTGAAATTTACAAATCAATTTTCAATCGATGAGTTGGTGCTTTGCAATCTCAAATTAAGGTTTTCTGCTTGAGAGCTTCAATTAAGATTTTTCAATGCGCCGTATTAATTTGAAACAAAGGGATTCGTGGTGGCCAAAAAATGTTCAGATCCGTAAAATTTTCAAATCCAAAGATTCCTGCTTGAGAGGTAACGAGGAGATCGCGAGCTAAATAGAACACGTTTCATTGCGATGAAAACATTTTTCAAATTGACGAGATTCTGGTTGCGATCTAAATCGAAGACGTTTCATTGGCGTCATAAAATTTACAAATCAATTTTCAATCGAAAAGTTGGTGCTGCAATCTCAAATTAAGGTTTTCTGCTTGAGAGCTTCAATTAAGATTTTTCAATGCGCCGTATTAATTTGAAACAAAGGGATTCGTGGTAGCCAAAAAATGTTCAGATCCGTAAAATTTTCAAATCCAAAGATTCCTGCTTGAGAGGTAACGAGGAGATCGCGAGCTAAATAGAACACGTTTCATTGCGATGAAAACATTTTTCAAATTGACGAGATTCTGCTTGCGATCTAAATCGAAGACGTTTCATTGGCGTCGTGAAATTTACAAATCGATTTTCAATCGATGAGTTGGTGCTTTGCAATCTCAAATTAAGGTTTTCTGCTTGAGAGCTTCAATTAAGATTTTTCAATGCGCCGTATTAATTTGAAACAAAGGGATTCGTGGTGGCCAAAAAATGTTCAGATCCGTAAAATTTTCAAATCCAAAGATTCCTGCTTGAGAGGTAACGAGGAGATCGCGAGCTAAATAGAACACGTTTCATTGCGATGAAAACATTTTTCAAATTGACGAGATTCTGCTTGCGTTCTAAATCGAAGACGTTTCATTGCGTCGTAAAATTTACAAATCAATTTTTAATCGATGAGTTTGCAATCTCAAATTAAGGTTTTCTGCTTGAGAGCTTCAATTAAGATTTTTCAATGCGCCGTATTAATTTGAAACGAAAGGATTCATGGTGGCCAAAAAATGTAGACAACCGTAAAATTTTCAAATCAAGAGATCCCTGCTTGAGAGGTAACGAGGAGATCGCGAGCTAAATAGAACACGATTCATTGCGATGTGAAAAATTTCAAATTGATGAAATTCTGCTTGCGATATAAAATTTAGATTTTGATTGCGCCTCAACATTTTGAAAGCAACAGATTACTGCTTGAGAGCTTAAATTAAGATTTTTTATTGCGCCGTGTAAATTAGAAACGAGGATTCGTGATGGCAAAAATAAAAAAAATTCATTCCGCCGTAAAATTTTCTAATCAATTTATTATAGCGACATGCACCAAATTCTAGCTAAAGTTAAGATTTTTCATTGTGCCGTATTACGTTGAAACCAAAGGATTCGTGTTGGCCAAAAAATGTTCAGATCCGTAAATTTTCAAATCAAGAGATTCCTGCTTGAGAGGAGATCGCGAGCTAAATAGAACACGTTTCATTGCGATGAAAACATTTTTCAAATTGACGAGATTCTGCTTGCGATCTAAATCGAAGACGTTTCATTGCGTCGTAAACTTTACAAATCAATTTTCAATCGAAAAGTTGGTGCTGCATATCTCAAATTAAGGTTTTCTGCTTGAGAGCTTCAATTAAGATTTTTCAATGCGCCGTATTAATTTGAAACGAAAGGATTCATTGTGGGCAAAAAATATGGACAACCGTAAATTTTTCAAATCAAGAGATCCCTGCTTGAGAGGTAACGAGGAGATCGTGAGCTAAATAGAACACGTTTCATTGTGATGAAATCATTTTTCAAATTGACGAGATTCTGCTTGCGATCTAAATCGAAGATGTTTCATTGCGTCGTAAAATTTACAAATCAATTTTCAATCGAAAAGTTGGTGCTGCAATCTCAAATTAAGGTTTTCTGCTTGAGAGCTTCAATTAAGATTTTTCAATGCGCCGTATTAATTTGAAACGAAAGGATTCATGGTGGCCAAAAAATGTGGACAACCGTAAAATTTTCAAATCAAGAGATCCCTGCTTGAGAGGTAACGAGGAGATCGCGAGCTAAATAGAACACGTTTCATTGCGATGAAAACATTTTTCAAATTGAGGAGATTCTGCTTGCGATCTAAATCGAAGACGTTTCATTGCGTCGTAAAATTTACAAATCAATTTTCAATCGATGAGTTTGCAATCTGAAATTAAGGTTTTCTGCTTGAGAGCTTCAATTAAGATTTTTCATTGTGATTTATTAATTTGAATCGAAGGGATTCGTGGTGGCCAAAAAATGTTCAGCCCGGTAAAATTTTCAAATCAAGAGATTCCTGCTTGAGAGGTAACGTGGAGATCGCGAGCTAAATAGAACACGTTTCATTGCGATGAAAACATTTTTCAAATTGACGAGATTCTGCTTGCGTTCTAAATCGAAGACGTTTCATTGCGTCGTAAAATTTACAAATCAATTTTTAATCGATGAGTTTGCAATCTCAAATTAAGGTTTTCTGCTTGAGAGCTTCAATTAAGATTTTTCAATGCGCCGTATTAATTTGAAACGAAAGGATTCATGGTGGCCAAAAAATGTAGACAACCGTAAAATTTTCAAATCAAGAGATCCCTGCTTGAGAGGTAACGAGGAGATCGCGAGCTAAATAGAACACGATTCATTGCGATGTGAAAAATTTCAAATTGATGAAATTCTGCTTGCGATATAAAATTTAGATTTTGATTGCGCCTCAACATTTTGAAAGCAACAGATTACTGCTTGAGAGCTTAAATTAAGATTTTTTATTGCGCCGTGTAAATTAGAAACGAGGATTCGTGATGGCAAAAATAAAAAAAATTCATTCCGCCGTAAAATTTTCTAATCAATTTATTATAGCGACATGCACCAAATTCTAGCTAAAGTTAAGATTTTTCATTGTGCCGTATTACGTTGAAACCAAAGGATTCGTGGTGGCCAAAAAATGTTCAGATCCGTAAATTTTCAAATCAAGAGATTCCTGCTTGAGAGGAGATCGCGAGCTAAATAGAACACGTTTCATTGCGATGAAAACATTTTTCAAATTGACGAGATTCTGCTTGCGATCTAAATCGAAGACGTTTCATTGCGTCGTAAAATTTACAAATCAATTTTCAATCGATGAGTTGGTGCTTTGCAATCTCAAATTAAGGTTTTCTGCTTGAGAGCTTCAATTAAGATTTTTCAGTGCGCCGTATTAATTTGAAACAAAGGGATTCGTGGTAGCCAAAAAATGTTCAGATCCGTAAAATTTTCAAATCCAAAGATTCCTGCTTGAGAGGTAACGAGGAGATCGCGAGCTAAATAGAACACGTTTCATTGCGATGAAAGCATTTTTCAAATTGACGAGATTCTGCTTCCGTTCTAAATCGAAGACGTTTCATTGCGTCGTAAAATTTACAAATCAATTTTCAATCGATGAGTTTGCAATCTCAAATTAAGGTTTTCTGCTTGAGAGCTTCAATTAAGATTTTTCAATGCGCCGTATTAATTTGAAACGAAAGGATTCATGGTGGCCAAAAAATGTGTACAACCGTAAAATTTTCAAATCAAGAGATCCCTGCTTGAGAGGTAACGTTGAGTTCGCGAGCTAAATAGAACACGTTTCATTGCGATTTGAAAAATTTCAAATTGATGAAATTCTGCTTGCGATATAAAATTTAGATTTTGATTGCGCCTCAACATTTTGAAAGCAACAGATTACTGCTTGAGAGCTTAAATTAAGATTTTTCATTGCGCCGTGTAAATTAGAAACGAGGATTCGTGATGGCAAAAATAAAAAAAATTCATTCCGCCGTAAAATGTTCAAATCAATTTATTATAGCGACATGCACCAAATTCTAGCTAAAGTTAAGATTTTTCATTGTGCCGTATTACGTTGAAACAAAAGGATTCGTGGTGGGCAAAAAATGTTCAGATCCGTAAATTTTCAAATCAAGAGATTCCTGCTTGAGAGGAGATCGCGAGCTAAATAGAACACGTTTCATTGCGATGAAAACATTTTTCAAATTGACGAGATTCTGCTTGCGATCTAAATCGAAGACGTTTCATTGCGTCGTAAAATTTACAAATCAATTTTCAATCGAAAAGTTGGTGCTGCAATCTCAAATTAAGGTTTTCTGCTTGAGAGCTTCAATTAAGATTTTTCAATGCGCCGTATTAATTTGAAACGAAAGGATTCATGGTGGCCAAAAAATGTGGACAACCGCAAATTTTTCAAATCAAGGAGATCCCTGCTTGAGAGGTAACGAGGAGATCGCGAGCTAAATAGAACACGTTTCATTGCGATGAAAACATTTTTCAAATTGACGAGATTCTTCTTGCGATCTAAATCGAAGACGTTTCATTGGCGTCGTAAAATTTACAAATCAATTTTCAATCGATGAGTTGGTGCTTTGCAATCTCAAATTAAGGTTTTCTGCTTGAGAGCTTCAATTAAGATTTTTCAGTGCGCCGTATTAATTTGAAACAAAGGGATTCGTGGTAGCCAAAAAATGTTCAGGTCCTTAAATTTTCAAATCAAGAGATTCCTGCTTGAGAGGAGATCGCGAGCTAAATAGACCACCTTTCATTGCGATGTAAAAAACTTCAAATTGATGAGATTCTGCTTGCGATCTAAATCGAAGACGTTTCATTGCGTCGTAAAATTTACAAATCAATTTTCAATCGATGAGTTTGCAATCTCAAATTAAGGTTTTCTGCTTGAGAGCTTCAATTAAGATTTTTCAATGCGCCGTATTAATTTGAAACGAAAGGATTCATGGTGGCCAAAAAATGTGGACAACCGTAAAATTTTCAAATCAAGAGATCTCTGCTTGAGAGGTAACGAGGAGATCGCGAGCTAAATAGAACACGTTTCATTGCGATGAAAACATTTTTCAAATTGACGAGATTCTGCTTGCGATCTAAATCGAAGACGTTTCATTGCGTCGTAAAATTTACAAATCAATTTTCAATCGATGAGTTTGCAATCTGAAATTAAGGTTTTCTGCTTGAGAGCTTCAATTAAGATTTTTCATTGCGATTTATTAATTTGAATCGAAGGGATTCGTGGTGGCCAAAAAATGTTCAGCCCGGTAAAATTTTCAAATCAAGAGATCCCTGCTTGAGAGGTAACGTTGAGTTCGCGAGCTAAATAGAACACGTTTCATTGCGATTTGAAAAATTTCAAATTGATGAAATTCTGCTTGCGATATAAAATTTAGATTTTGATTGCGCCTCAACATTTTGAAAGCAACAGATTACTGCTTGAGAGCTTAAATTAAGATTTTTCATTGCGCCGTGTAAATTAGAAACGAGGATTCGTGATGGCAAAAATAAAAAAAATTCATTCCGCCGTAAAATTTTCAAATCAATTTATTATAGCGACATGCACCAAATTCTAGCTAAAGTTAAGATTTTTCATTGTGCCGTATTACGTTGAAACAAAAGGATTCGTGGTGGGCAAAAAATGTTCAGATCCGTAAATTTTCAAATCAAGAGATTCCTGCTTGAGAGGAGATCGCGAGCTAAATAGAACACGTTTCATTGCGATGAAAACATTTTTCAAATTGACGAGATTCTGCTTGCGATCTAAATCGAAGACGTTTCATTGCGTCGTAAAATTTACAAATCAATTTTCAATCGAAAAGTTGGTGCTGCAATCTCAAATTAAGGTTTTCTGCTTGAGAGCTTCAATTAAGATTTTTCAATGCGCCGTATTAATTTGAAACGAAAGGATTCATGGTGGCCAAAAAATGTGGACAACCGTAAATTTTTCAAATCAAGAGATCCCTGCTTGAGAGGTAACGAGGAGATCGCGAGCTAAATAGAACACGTTTCATTGCGATGAAAACATTTTTCAAATTGACGAGATTCTGCTTGCGATCTAAATCGAAGACGTTTGATTGGCGTCGTAAAATTTACAAATCAATTTTCAATCGATGAGTTGGTGCTTTGCAATCTCAAATTAAGGTTTTCTGCTTGAGAGCTTCAATTAAGATTTTTCAGTGCGCCGTATTAATTTGAAACAAAGGGATTCGTGGTAGCCAAAAAATGTTCAGATCCGTAAAATGTTCAAATCCAAAGATTCCTGCTTGAGAGGTAACGAGGAGATCGCGAGCTAAATAGAACACGTTTCATTGCGATGAAAGCATTTTTCAAATTGACGAGATTCTGCTTGCGTTCTAAATCGAAGACGTTTCATTGCGTCGTAAAATTTACAAATCAATTTTCAATCGATGAGTTTGCAATCTCAAATTAAGGTTTTCTGCTTGAGAGCTTCAATTAAGATTTTTCAATGCGCCGTATTAATTTGAAACGAAAGGATTCATGGTGGCCAAAAAATGTATACAACCGTAAAATTTTCAAATCAAGAGATCCCTGCTTGAGAGGTAACGTTGAGTTCGCGAGCTAAATAGAACACGTTTCATTGCGATTTGAAAAAATTCAAATTGATGAAATTCTGCTTGCGATATAAAATTTAGATTTTGATTGCGCCTCAACATTTTGAAAGCAACAGATTACTGCTTGAGAGCTTAAATTAAGATTTTTCATTGCGCCGTGTAAATTAGAAACGAGGATTCGTGATGGCAAAAATAAAAAAAAATCATTCCGCCGTAAAATGTTCAAATCAATTTATTATAGCGACATGCACCAAATTCTAGCTAAAGTTAAGATTTTTCATTGTGCCGTATTACGTTGAAACAAAAGGATTCGTGGTGGCCAAAAAATGTTCAGATCCGTAAATTTTCAAATCAAGAGATTCCTGCTTGAGAGGAGATCGCGAGCTAAATAGAACACGTTTCATTGCGATGAAAACATTTTTCAAATTGACGAGATTCTGCTTGCGATCTAAATCGAAGACGTTTCAATTGCGTCGTAAAATTTACAAATCAATTTTCAATCGAAAAGTTGGTGCTGCAATCTCAAATTAAGGTTTTCTGCTTGAGAGCTTCAATTAAGATTTTTCAATGCGCCGTATTAATTTGAAACGAAAGGATTCATGGTGGCCAAAAAATGTGGACAACCGTAAATTTTTCAAATCAAGAGATCCCTGCTTGAGAGGTAACGAGGAGATCGCGAGCTAAATAGAACACGTTTCATTGCGATGAAAACATTTTTCAAATTGACGAGATTCTGCTTGCGATCTAAATCGAAGACGTTTCATAGGCGTCGTAAAATTTACAAATCAATTTTCAATCGATGAGTTGGTGCTTTGCAATCTCAAATTAAGGTTTTCTGCTTGAGAGCTTCAATTAAGATTTTTCAGTGCGCCGTATTAATTTGAAACAAAGGGATTCGTGGTAGCCAAAAAATGTTCAGATCCGTAAAATTTTCAAATCCAAAGATTCCTGCTTGAGAGGTAACGAGGAGATCGCGAGCTAAATAGAACACGTTTCATTGCGATGAAAGCATTTTTCAAATTGACGAGATTCTGCTTGCGTTCTAAATCGAAGACGTTTCATTGCGTCGTAAAATTTACAAATCAATTTTCAATCGATGAGTTTGCAATCTCAAATTAAGGTTTTCTGCTTGAGAGCTTCAATTAAGATTTTTCAATGCGCCGTATTAATTTGAAACGAAAGGATTCATGGTGGCCAAAAAATGTGGACAACCGTAAAATTTTCAAATCAAGAGATCCCTGCTTGAGAGGTAACGAGGAGATCGCGAGCTAAATGGAACACGTTTCATTGCGATGAAAACATTTTTCAAATTGACGAGATTCTGCTTGCGATCTAAATCGAAGACGTTTCATTGGCGTCGTAAAATTTACAAAACAATTTTCAATCGATGAGTTGGTGCTTTGCAATCTCAAATTAAGGTTTTCTGCTTGAGAGCTTCAATTAAGTTTTTTCAGTGCGCCGTATTAATTTGAAACAAAGGGATTCGTGGTAGCCAAAAAATGTTCAGATTCGTAAAATTTACAAATCAATTTTCAATCGAAAAGTTGGTGCTGCAATCTCAAATTAAGGTTTTCTGCTTGAGAGCTTCAATTAAGATTTTTCAATGCGCCGTATTAATTTGAAACGAAAGGATTCATGGTGGCCAAAAAATGTGGACAACCGTAAATTTTTCATATCAAGAGATCCCTGCTTGAGAGGTAACGAGGAGATCGCGAGCTAAATAGAACACGTTTCATTGCGACGAAAACATTTTTCAAATTGACGAGATTCTGCTTGCGATCTAAATCGAAGACGTTTCATTGGCGTCGTAAAATTTACAAATCAATTTTCAATCGATGAGTTGGTGCTTTGCAATCTCAAATTAAGGTTTTCTGCTTGAGAGCTTCAATTAAGATTTTTCAATGCGCCGTATTAATTTGAAACGAAAGGATTCATGGTGGCCAAAACATGTGGACAACCGTAAAATTTTCAAATCAAGAGATCCCTGCTTGAGAGGTAACGAGGAGATCGCGAGCTAAATGGAACACGTTTCATTGCGATGAAAACATTTTTCAAATTGACGAGATTCTGCTTGCGATCTAAATCGAAGACGTTTCATTGCGTCGTAAAATTTACAAATAAATTTTCAATCGATGAGTTTGCAATCTCAATTTAAGGTTTTCTGCTTGAGAGCTTCAATTAAGATTTTTCAATGCGCCGTATTAATTTGAAACGAAAGGATTCATGGTGGCCAAAAAATGTGGACAACCGTAAAATTTTCAAATCAAGAGATCCCTGCTTGAGAGGTAACGAGGAGATCGCGAGCTAAATGGAACACGTTTCATTGCGATGAAAACATTTTTCAAATTGACGAGATTCTGCTTGCGATCTAAATCGAAGACGTTTCATTGGCGTCGTAAAATTTACAAATCAATTTTCAATCGATGAGTTGGTGCTTTGCAATCTCAAATTAAGGTTTTCTGCTTGAGAGCTTCAATTAAGATTTTTCAGTGCGCCGTATTAATTTGAAACAAAGGGATTCGTGGTAGCCAAAAAATGTTCAGATTCGTAAAATTTACAAATCAATTTTCAATCGAAAAGTTGGTGCTGCAATCTCAAATTAAGGTTTTCTGCTTGAAAGCTTCAATTAAGATTTTTCAATGCGCCGTATTAATTTGAAACGAAAGGATTCATGGTGGCCAAAAAATGTGGACAACCGTAAATTTTTCATATCAAGAGATCCCTGCTTGAGAGGTAACGAGGAGATCGCGAGCTAAATAGAACACGTTTCATTGCGATGAAATCATTTTTCAAATTGACGAGATTCTGCTTGCGATCTAAATCGAAGACGTTTCATTGGCGTCGTAAAATTTACAAATCAATTTTCAATCGATGAGTTGGTGCTTTGCAATCTCAAATTAAGGTTTTCTGCTTGAGAGCTTCAATTAAGATTTTTCATTGCGATTTATTAATTTGAATCGAAGGGATTCGTGGTGGCCAAAAAATGTTCAGCCCGGTAAAATTTTCAAATCAAGAGATTCCTGCTTGAGAGGTAACGTGGAGTTCGCGAGCTAAATAGAACACGTTTCATTGCGATTTGAAAAATTTCCAATTGATGAAATTCTCCTTGCGATCTACAATTTAGATTTGGATTGCGCCTCAACATTTTGAAAGCAACAGATTACTGCTTGAGAGCTTAAATTAAGATTTTTCATTGCGCCGTGTAAATTAGAAACGAGGATTCGTGATGGCAAAAATAAAAAAAATTCATTCCGCCGTAAAATTTTCAAATCAATTTATTATAGCGACATGCACCAAATTCTAGCTAAAGTTAAGATTTTTCATTGTGCCGTATTACGTTGAAACAAAAGGATTCGTGGTGGGCAAAAAATGTTCAGATCCGTAAATTTTCAAATCAAGAGATTCCTGCTTGAGAGGAGATCGCGAGCTAAATAGAACACGTTTCATTGCGATGAAAACATTTTTCAAATTGACGAGATTCTGCTTGCGATCTAAATCGAAGACGTTTCATTGCGTCGTAAAATTTACAAATCAATTTTCAATCGAAAAGTTGGTGCTGCAATCTCAAATTAAGGTTTTCTGCTTGAGAGCTTCAATTAAGATTTTTCAATGCGCCGTATTAATTTGAAACGAAAGGATTCATGGTGGCCAAAAAATGTGGACAACCGTAAATTTTTCAAATCAAGAGATCCCTGCTTGAGAGGTAACGAGGAGATCGCGAGCTAAATAGAACACGTTTCATTGCGATGAAAACATTTTTCAAATTGACGAGATTCTGCTTGCGATCTAAATCGAAGACGTTTGATTGGCGTCGTAAAATTTACAAATCAATTTTCAATCGATGAGTTGGTGCTTTGCAATCTCAAATTAAGGTTTTCTGCTTGAGAGCTTCAATTAAGATTTTTCAGTGCGCCGTATTAATTTGAAACAAAGGGATTCGTGGTAGCCAAAAAATGTTCAGATCCGTAAAATGTTCAAATCCAAAGATTCCTGCTTGAGAGGTAACGAGGAGATCGCGAGCTAAATAGAACACGTTTCATTGCGATGAAAACATTTTTCAAATTGACGAGATTCTGCTTGCGTTCTAAATCGAAGACGTTTCATTGCGTCGTAAAATTTACAAATCAATTTTCAATCGATGAGTTTGCAATCTCAAATTAAGGTTTTCTGCTTGAGAGCTTCAATTAAGATTTTTCAATGCGCCGTATTAATTTGAAACGAAAGGATTCATGGTGGCCAAAAAATGTATACAACCGTAAAATTTTCAAATCAAGAGATCCCTGCTTGAGAGGTAACGTTGAGTTCGCGAGCTAAATAGAACACGTTTCATTGCGATTTGAAAAATTTCAAATTGATGAAATTCTGCTTGCGATATAAAATTTAGATTTTGATTGCGCCTCAACATTTTGAAAGCAACAGATTACTGCTTGAGAGCTTAAATTAAGATTTTTCATTGCGCCGTGTAAATTAGAAACGAGGATTCGTGATGGCAAAAATAAAAAAAAATCATTCCGCCGTAAAATGTTCAAATCAATTTATTATAGCGACATGCACCAAATTCTAGCTAAAGTTAAGATTTTTCATTGTGCCGTATTACGTTGAAACAAAAGGATTCGTGGTGGCCAAAAAATGTTCAGATCCGTAAATTTTCAAATCAAGAGATTCCTGCTTGAGAGGAGATCGCGAGCTAAATAGAACACGTTTCATTGCGATGAAAACATTTTTCAAATTGACGAGATTCTGCTTGCGATCTAAATCGAAGACGTTTCAATTGCGTCGTAAAATTTACAAATCAATTTTCAATCGAAAAGTTGGTGCTGCAATCTCAAATTAAGGTTTTCTGCTTGAGAGCTTCAATTAAGATTTTTCAATGCGCCGTATTAATTTGAAACGAAAGGATTCATGGTGGCCAAAAAATGTGGACAACCGTAAATTTTTCAAATCAAGAGATCCCTGCTTGAGAGGTAACGAGGAGATCGCGAGCTAAATAGAACACGTTTCATTGCGATGAAAACATTTTTCAAATTGACGAGATTCTGCTTGCGATCTAAATCGAAGACGTTTCATAGGCGTCGTAAAATTTACAAATCAATTTTCAATCGATGAGTTGGTGCTTTGCAATCTCAAATTAAGGTTTTCTGCTTGAGAGCTTCAATTAAGATTTTTCAGTGCGCCGTATTAATTTGAAACAAAGGGATTCGTGGTAGCCAAAAAATGTTCAGATCCGTAAAATTTTCAAATCCAAAGATTCCTGCTTGAGAGGTAACGAGGAGATCGCGAGCTAAATAGAACACGTTTCATTGCGATGAAAGCATTTTTCAAATTGACGAGATTCTGCTTGCGTTCTAAATCGAAGACGTTTCATTGCGTCGTAAAATTTACAAATCAATTTTCAATCGATGAGTTTGCAATCTCAAATTAAGGTTTTCTGCTTGAGAGCTTCAATTAAGATTTTTCAATGCGCCGTATTAATTTGAAACGAAAGGATTCATGGTGGCCAAAAAATGTGGACAACCGTAAAATTTTCAAATCAAGAGATCCCTGCTTGAGAGGTAACGAGGAGATCGCGAGCTAAATGGAACACGTTTCATTGCGATGAAAACATTTTTCAAATTGACGAGATTCTGCTTGCGATCTAAATCGAAGACGTTTCATTGGCGTCGTAAAATTTACAAAACAATTTTCAATCGATGAGTTGGTGCTTTGCAATCTCAAATTAAGGTTTTCTGCTTGAGAGCTTCAATTAAGTTTTTTCAGTGCGCCGTATTAATTTGAAACAAAGGGATTCGTGGTAGCCAAAAAATGTTCAGATTCGTAAAATTTACAAATCAATTTTCAATCGAAAAGTTGGTGCTGCAATCTCAAATTAAGGTTTTCTGCTTGAGAGCTTCAATTAAGATTTTTCAATGCGCCGTATTAATTTGAAACGAAAGGATTCATGGTGGCCAAAAAATGTGGACAACCGTAAATTTTTCATATCAAGAGATCCCTGCTTGAGAGGTAACGAGGAGATCGCGAGCTAAATAGAACACGTTTCATTGCGACGAAAACATTTTTCAAATTGACGAGATTCTGCTTGCGATCTAAATCGAAGACGTTTCATTGGCGTCGTAAAATTTACAAATCAATTTTCAATCGATGAGTTGGTGCTTTGCAATCTCAAATTAAGGTTTTCTGCTTGAGAGCTTCAATTAAGATTTTTCAATGCGCCGTATTAATTTGAAACGAAAGGATTCATGGTGGCCAAAAAATGTGGACAACCGTAAAATTTTCAAATCAAGAGATCCCTGCTTGAGAGGTAACGAGGAGATCGCGAGCTAAATGGAACACGTTTCATTGCGATGAAAACATTTTTCAAATTGACGAGATTCTGCTTGCGATCTAAATCGAAGACGTTTCATTGCGTCGTAAAATTTACAAATAAATTTTCAATCGATGAGTTTGCAATCTCAATTTAAGGTTTTCTGCTTGAGAGCTTCAATTAAGATTTTTCAATGCGCCGTATTAATTTGAAACGAAAGGATTCATGGTGGCCAAAAAATGTGGACAACCGTAAAATTTTCAAATCAAGAGATCCCTGCTTGAGAGGTAACGAGGAGATCGCGAGCTAAATGGAACACGTTTCATTGCGATGAAAACATTTTTCAAATTGACGAGATTCTGCTTGCGATCTAAATCGAAGACGTTTCATTGGCGTCGTAAAATTTACAAATCAATTTTCAATCGATGAGTTGGTGCTTTGCAATCTCAAATTAAGGTTTTCTGCTTGAGAGCTTCAATTAAGATTTTTCAGTGCGCCGTATTAATTTGAAACAAAGGGATTCGTGGTAGCCAAAAAATGTTCAGATTCGTAAAATTTACAAATCAATTTTCAATCGAAAAGTTGGTGCTGCAATCTCAAATTAAGGTTTTCTGCTTGAAAGCTTCAATTAAGATTTTTCAATGCGCCGTATTAATTTGAAACGAAAGGATTCATGGTGGCCAAAAAATGTGGACAACCGTAAATTTTTCATATCAAGAGATCCCTGCTTGAGAGGTAACGAGGAGATCGCGAGCTAAATAGAACACGTTTCATTGCGATGAAATCATTTTTCAAATTGACGAGATTCTGCTTGCGATCTAAATCGAAGACGTTTCATTGGCGTCGTAAAATTTACAAATCAATTTTCAATCGATGAGTTGGTGCTTTGCAATCTCAAATTAAGGTTTTCTGCTTGAGAGCTTCAATTAAGATTTTTCATTGCGATTTATTAATTTGAATCGAAGGGATTCGTGGTGGCCAAAAAACGTTCAGCCCGGTAAAATTTTCAAATCAAGAGATTCCTGCTTGAGAGGTAACGTGGAGTTCGCGAGCTAAATAGAACACCTTTCATTGCGATGTGAAAAATTTCAAATTGATGAAATTCTGCTTGCGATCTAAAATTTAGATTTTGATTGCGCCTCAACATTTTGAAAGCAACAGATTACTGCTTGAGAGCTTAAATTAAGATTTTTCATTGCGCCGTGTAAATTAGAAACGAGGATTCGTGATGGCAAAAATAAAAAAAATTCATTCCGCCGTCAAATTTTCAAATCAATTTATTATAGCGACATGCACCAAATTCTAGCTAAAGTTAAGATTTTTCATTGTGCCGTATTACGTTGAAACAAACGGATTCGTGGTGGCCAAAAAATGTTCAGATCCGTAAATTTTCAAATCAAGAGATTCCTGCTTGAGAGGATATCGCGAGCTAAATAGAACACGTTTCATTGCGATGAAAACATTTTTCAAATTGACGAGATTCTGCTTGAGATCTAAATCGAAGACGTTTCATTGCGTCGTAAAATTTACAAATCAATTTTCAATCGAAAAGTTGGTGCTGCAATCTCAAATTAAGGTTTTCTGCTTGAGAGCTTCAATTAAGATTTTTCAATGCGCCGTATTAATTTGAAACGAAAGGATTCATGGTGGCCAAAAAATGTGGACAACCGTAAAATTTTCAAATCAAGAGATCCCTGCTTGAGAGGTAACGAGGAGATCGCGAGCTAAATAGAACACGTTTCATTGCGATGAAAACATTTTTCAAATTGAGGAGATTCTGCTTGCGATCTAAATCGAAGACGTTTCATTGGCGTCGTAAAATTTACAAATCAATTTTCAATCGATGAGTTGGTGCTTTGCAATCTCAAATTAAGGTTTTCTGCTTGAGAGCTTCAATTAAGATTTTTCAATGCGCCGTATTAATTTGAAACGAAAGGATTCATGGTGGCCAAGAAATGTGGACAACCGTAAAATTTTCAAATCGAGAGATCCCTGCTTGAGAGGTAACGAGGAGATCGCGAGCTAAATGGAACACGTTTCATTGCGATGAAAACATTTTTCAAATTGACGAGATTCTGCTTGCGATCTAAATCGAAGACGTTTCATTGCGTCGTAAAATTTACAAATAAATTTTCAATCGATGAGTTTGCAATCTCAAATTAAGGTTTTCTGCTTGAGAGCTTCAATTAAGATTTTTCATTGCGATTCATTAATTTGAATCGAAGGGATTCGTGGTGGCCAAAAAATGTTCAGCCCGGTAAAATTTTCAAATCAAGAGATTCCTGCTTGAGAGGTAACGTGGAGTTCGCGAGCTAAATAGAACACCTTTCATTGCGATGTGAAAAATTTCAAATTGATGAAATTCTGCTTGCGATCTAAAATTTAGATTTTGATTGCGCCTCAACATTTTGAAAGCAACAGATTACTGCTTGAGAGCTTAAATTAAGATTTGTCATTGCGCCTTGTAAATTAGAAACGAGGATTCGTGATGGCAAAAATAAAAAAAAATCATTCCGCCGTAAAATTTTCAAATCAATTTATTATAGCGACATGCACCAAATTCTAGCTAAAGTTAAGATTTTTCATTGTGCCGTATTACGTTGAAACAAAAGGATTCGTGGTGGCCAAAAAATGTTCAGATCCGTAAATTTTCAAATCAAGAGATTCCTGCTTGAGAGGAGATCGCGAGCTAAATAGAACACGTTTCATTGCGATGAAAACATTTTTCAAATTGACGAGATTCTGCTTGCGATCTAAATCGAAGACGTTTCATTGGCGTCGTAAAATTTACAAATCAATTTTCAATCGATGAGTTGGTGCTTTGCAATCTCAAATTAAGGTTTTCTGCTTGAGAGCTTCAATTAAGATTTTTCAATGCGCCGTATTAATTTGAAACGAAAGGATTCATGGTGGCCAAAAAATGTGGACAACCGTAAAATTTTCAAATCAAGAGATCCCTGCTTGAGAGGTAACGAGGAGATCGCGAGCTAAATGGAACACGTTTCATTGCGATGAAAACATTTTTCAAATTGACGAGATTCTGCTTGCGATCTAAATCGAAGACGTTTCATTGCGTCGTAAAATTTACAAATAAATTTTCAATCGATGAGTTTGCAATCTCAAATTACGGTTTTCTGCTTGAGAGCTTCAATTAAGATTTTTCATTGCGATTTATTAATTTGAATCGAAGGGATTCGTGGTGGCCAAAAAACGTTCAGCCCGGTAAAATTTTCAAATCAAGAGATTCCTGCTTGAGAGGTAACGTGGAGTTCGCGAGCTAAATAGAACACCTTTCATTGCGATGTGAAAAATTTCAAATTGATGAAATTCTGCTTGCGATCTAAAATTTAGATTTTGATTGCGCCTCAACATTTTGAAAGCAACAGATTACTGCTTGAGAGCTTAAATTAAGATTTTTCATTGCGCCGTGTAAATTAGAAACGAGGATTCGTGATGGCAAAAATAAAAAAAATTAATTCCGCCGTCAAATTTTCAAATCAATTTATTATAGCGACATGCACCAAATTCTAGCTAAAGTTAAGATTTTTCATTGTGCCGTATTACGTTGAAACAAACGGATTCGTGGTGGCCAAAAAATGTTCAGATCCGTAAATTTTCAAATCAAGAGATTCCTGCTTGAGAGGATATCGCGAGCTAAATAGAACACGTTTCATTGCGATGAAAACATTTTTCAAATTGACGAGATTCTGCTTGAGATCTAAATCGAAGACGTTTCATTGCGTCGTAAAATTTACAAATCAATTTTCAATCGAAAAGTTGGTGCTGCAATCTCAAATTAAGGTTTTCTGCTTGAGAGCTTCAATTAAGATTTTTCAATGCGCCGTATTAATTTGAAACGAAAGGATTCATGGTGGCCAAAAAATGTGGACAACCGTAAATTTTTCATATCAAGAGATCCCTGCTTGAGAGGTAACGAGGAGATCGCGAGCTAAATAGAACACGTTTCATTGTGATGAAATCATTTTTCAAATTGACGAGATTCTGCTTGCGATCTAAATCGAAGATGTTTCATTGCGTCGTAAAATTTACAAATCAATTTTCAATCGAAAAGTTGGTGCTGCAATCTCAAATTAAGGTTTTCTGCTTGAGAGCTTCAATTAAGATTTTTCAATGCGCCGTATTAATTTGAAACGAAAGGATTCATGGTGGCCAAAAAATGTGGACAACCGTAAAATTTTCAAATCAAGAGATCCCTGCTTGAGAGGTAACGAGGAGATCGCGAGCTAAATAGAACACGTTTCATTGCGATGAAAACATTTTTCAAATTGAGGAGATTCTGCTTGCGATCTAAATCGAAGACGTTTCATTGGCGTCGTAAAATTTACAAATCAATTTTCAATCGATGAGTTGGTGCTTTGCAATCTCAAATTAAGGTTTTCTGCTTGAGAGCTTCAATTAAGATTTTTCAATGCGCCGTATTAATTTGAAACGAAAGGATTCATGGTGGCCAAGAAATGTGGACAACCGTAAAATTTTCAAATCGAGAGATCCCTGCTTGAGAGGTAACGAGGAGATCGCGAGCTAAATGGAACACGTTTCATTGCGATGAAAACATTTTTCAAATTGACGAGATTCTGCTTGCGATCTAAATCGAAGACGTTTCATTGCGTCGTAAAATTTACAAATAAATTTTCAATCGATGAGTTTGCAATCTCAAATTAAGGTTTTCTGCTTGAGAGCTTCAATTAAGATTTTTCATTGCGATTCATTAATTTGAATCGAAGGGATTCGTGGTGGCCAAAAAATGTTCAGCCCGGTAAAATTTTCAAATCAAGAGATTCCTGCTTGAGAGGTAACGTGGAGTTCGCGAGCTAAATAGAACACCTTTCATTGCGATGTGAAAAATTTCAAATTGATGAAATTCTGCTTGCGATCTAAAATTTAGATTTTGATTGCGCCTCAACATTTTGAAAGCAACAGATTACTGCTTGAGAGCTTAAATTAAGATTTGTCATTGCGCCTTGTAAATTAGAAACGAGGATTCGTGATGGCAAAAATAAAAAAAAATCATTCCGCCGTAAAATTTTCAAATCAATTTATTATAGCGACATGCACCAAATTCTAGCTAAAGTTAAGATTTTTCATTGTGCCGTATTACGTTGAAACAAACGGATTCGTGGTGGCCAAAAAATGTTCAGATCCGTAAATTTTCAAATCAAGAGATTCCTGCTTGAGAGGAGATCGCGAGCTAAATAGAACACGTTTCATTGCGATGAAAACATTTTTCAAATTGACGAGATTCTGCTTGCGATCTAAATCGAAGACGTTTCATTGGCGTCGTAAAATTTACAAATCAATTTTCAATCGATGAGTTGGTGCTTTGCAATCTCAAATTAAGGTTTTCTGCTTGAGAGCTTCAATTAAGATTTTTCATTGCGATTTATTAATTTGAATCGAAGGGATTCGTGGTGGCCAAAAAACGTTCAGCCCGGTAAAATTTTCAAATCAAGAGATTCCTGCTTGAGAGGTAACGTGGAGTTCGCGAGCTAAATAGAACACCTTTCATTGCGATGTGAAAAATTTCAAATTGATGAAATTCTGCTTGCGATCTAAAATTTAGATTTTGATTGCGCCTCAACATTTTGAAAGCAACAGATTACTGCTTGAGAGCTTAAATTAAGATTTTTCTTGCGCCGTGTAAATTAGAAACGAGGATTCGTGATGGCAAAAATAAAAAAAATTCATTCCGCCGTCAAATTTTCAAATCAATTTATTATAGCGACATGCACCAAATTCTAGCTAAAGTTAAGATTTTTCATTGTGCCGTATTACGTTGAAACAAACGGATTCGTGGTGGCCAAAAAATGTTCAGATCCGTAAATTTTCAAATCAAGAGATTCCTGCTTGAGAGGATATCGCGAGCTAAATAGAACACGTTTCATTGCGATGAAAACATTTTTCAAATTGCCGAGATTCTGCTTGCGATCTAAATCGAAGACGTTTCATTGCGTCGTAAAATTTACAAATCAATTTTCAATCGAAAAGTTGGTGCTGCAATCTCAAATTAAGGTTTTCTGCTTGAGAGCTTCAATTAAGATTTTTCAATGCGCCGTATTAATTTGAAACGAAAGGATTCATGGTGGCCAAAAAATGTGGACAACCGTAAATTTTTCATATCAAGAGATCCCTGCTTGAGAGGTAACGAGGAGATCGCGAGCTAAATAGAACACGTTTCATTGTGATGAAATCATTTTTCAAATTGACGAGATTCTGCTTGCGATCTAAATCGAAGACGTTTCATTGCGTCGTAAAATTTACAAATCAATTTTCAATCGAAAAGTTGGTGCTGCAATCTCAAATTAAGGTTTTCTGCTTGAGAGCTTCAATTAAGATTTTTCAATGCGCCGTATTAATTTGAAACGAAAGGATTCATGGTGGCCAAAAAATGTGGACAACCGTAAAATTTTCAAATCAAGAGATCCCTGCTTGAGAGGTAACGAGGAGATCGCGAGCTAAATAGAACACGTTTCATTGCGATGAAAACATTTTTCAAATTGAGGAGATTCTGCTTGCGATCTAAATCGAAGACGTTTCATTGGCGTCGTAAAATTTACAAATCAATTTTCAATCGATGAGTTGGTGCTTTGCAATCTCAAATTAAGGTTTTCTGCTTGAGAGCTTCAATTAAGATTTTTCAATGCGCCGTATTAATTTGAAACGAAAGGATTCATGGTGGCCAAGAAATGTGGACAACCGTAAAATTTTCAAATCGAGAGATCCCTGCTTGAGAGGTAACGAGGAGATCGCGAGCTAAATGGAACACGTTTCATTGCGATGAAAACATTTTTCAAATTGACGAGGTTCTGCTTGCGATCTAAATCGAAGACGTTTCATTGCGTCGTAAAATTTACAAATAAATTTTCAATCGATGAGTTTGCAATCTCAAATTAAGGTTTTCTGCTTGAGAGCTTCAATTAAGATTTTTCATTGCGATTCATTAATTTGAATCGAAGGGATTCGTGGTGGCCAAAAAATGTTCAGCCCGGTAAAATTTTCAAATCAAGAGATTCCTGCTTGAGAGGTAACGTGGAGTTCGCGAGCTAAATAGAACACCTTTCATTGCGATGTGAAAAAATTCAAATTGATGAAATTCTGCTTGCGATCTAAAATTTAGATTTTGATTGCGCCTCAACATTTTGAAAGCAACAGATTACTGCTTGAGAGCTTAAATTAAGATTTTTCATTGCGCCGTGTAAATTAGAAACGAGGATTCGTGATGGCAAAAATAAAAAAAATTCATTCCGCCGTAAAATTTTCAAATCAATTTATTATAGCGACATGCACCAAATTCTAGCTAAGGTTAAGATTTTTCATTGTGGCGTATTACGTTGAAACAAACGGATTCGTGGTGGCCAAAAAATGTTCAGATCCGTAAATTTTCAAATCAAGAGATTCCTGCTTGAGAGGAGATCGCGAGCTAAATAGAACACGTTTCATTGCGATGAAAACATTTTTCAAATTGACGAGATTCTGCTTGCGATCTAAATCGAAGACGTTTCATTGGCGTCGTAAAATTTACAAATCAATTTTCAATCGATGAGTTGGTGCTTTGCAATCTCAAATTAAGGTTTTCTGCTTGAGAGCTTCAATTAAGATTTTTCAATGCGCCGTATTAATTTGAAACGAAAGGATTCATGGTGGCCAAAAAATGTGGACAACCGTAAAATTTTCAAATCAAGAGATCCATGCTTGAGAGGTAACGAGGAGATCGCGAGCTAAATGGAACACGTTTCATTGCGATGAAAACATTTTTCAAATTGACGAGATTCTGCTTGCGATCTAAATCGAAGACGTTTCATTGCGTCGTAAAATTTACAAATAAATTTTCAATCGATGAGTTTGCAATCTCAAATTACGGTTTTCTGCTTGAGAGCTTCAATTAAGATTTTTCATTGCGATTTATTAATTTGAATCGAAGGGATTCGTGGTGGCCAAAAAACGTTCAGCCCGGTAAAATTTTCAAATCAAGAGATTCCTGCTTGAGAGGTAACGTGGAGTTCGCGAGCTAAATAGAACACCTTTCATTGCGATGTGAAAAATTTCAAATTGATGAAATTCTGCTTGCGATCTAAAATTTAGATTTTGATTGCGCCTCAACATTTTGAAAGCAACAGATTACTGCTTGAGAGCTTAAATTAAGATTTTTCATTGCGCCGTGTAAATTAGAAACGAGGATTCGTGATGGCAAAAATAAAAAAAATTCATTCCGCCGTCAAATTTTCAAATCAATTTATTATAGCGACATGCACCAAATTCTAGCTAAAGTTAAGATTTTTCATTGTGCCGTATTACGTTGAAACAAACGGATTCGTGGTGGCCAAAAAATGTTCAGATCCGTAAATTTTCAAATCAAGAGATTCCTGCTTGAGAGGATATCGCGAGCTAAATAGAACACGTTTCATTGCGATGAAAACATTTTTCAAATTGCCGAGATTCTGCTTGCGATCTAAATCGAAGACGTTTCATTGCGTCGTAAAATTTACAAATCAATTTTCAATCGAAAAGTTGGTGCTGCAATCTCAAATTAAGGTTTTCTGCTTGAGAGCTTCAATTAAGATTTTTCAATGCGCCGTATTAATTTGAAACGAAAGGATTCATGGTGGCCAAAAAATGTGGACAACCGTAAATTTTTCATATCAAGAGATCCCTGCTTGAGAGGTAACGAGGAGATCGCGAGCTAAATAGAACACGTTTCATTGTGATGAAATCATTTTTCAAATTGACGAGATTCTGCTTGCGATCTAAATCGAAGACGTTTCATTGCGTCGTAAAATTTACAAATCAATTTTCAATCGAAAAGTTGGTGCTGCAATCTCAAATTAAGGTTTTCTGCTTGAGAGCTTCAATTAAGATTTTTCAATGCGCCGTATTAATTTGAAACGAAAGGATTCATGGTGGCCAAAAAATGTGGACAACCGTAAAATTTTCAAATCAAGAGATCCGTGCTTGAGAGGTAACGAGGAGATCGCGAGCTAAATAGAACACGTTTCATTGCGATGAAAACATTTTTCAAATTGAGGAGATTCTGCTTGCGATCTAAATCGAAGACGTTTCATTGGCGTCGTAAAATTTACAAATCAATTTTCAATCGATGAGTTGGTGCTTTGCAATCTCAAATTAAGGTTTTCTGCTTGAGAGCTTCAATTAAGATTTTTCAATGCGCCGTATTAATTTGAAACGAAAGGATTCATGGTGGCCAAGAAATGTGGACAACCGTAAAATTTTCAAATCGAGAGATCCCTGCTTGAGAGGTAACGAGGAGATCGCGAGCTAAATGGAACACGTTTCATTGCGATGAAAACATTTTTCAAATTGACGAGGTTCTGCTTGCGATCTAAATCGAAGACGTTTCATTGCGTCGTAAAATTTACAAATAAATTTTCAATCGATGAGTTTGCAATCTCAAATTAAGGTTTTCTGCTTGAGAGCTTCAATTAAGATTTTTCATTGCGATTCATTAATTTGAATCGAAGGGATTCGTGGTGGCCAAAAAATGTTCAGCCCGGTAAAATTTTCAAATCAAGAGATTCCTGCTTGAGAGGTAACGTGGAGTTCGCGAGCTAAATAGAACACCTTTCATTGCGATGTGAAAAAATTCAAATTGATGAAATTCTGCTTGCGATCTAAAATTTAGATTTTGATTGCGCCTCAACATTTTGAAAGCAACAGATTACTGCTTGAGAGCTTAAATTAAGATTTTTCATTGCGCCGTGTAAATTAGAAACGAGGATTCGTGATGGCAAAAATAAAAAAAATTCATTCCGCCGTAAAATTTTCAAATCAATTTATTATAGCGACATGCACCAAATTCTAGCTAAGGTTAAGATTTTTCATTGTGGCGTATTACGTTGAAACAAACGGATTCGTGGTGGCCAAAAAATGTTCAGATCCGTAAATTTTCAAATCAAGAGATTCCTGCTTGAGAGGAGTTCGCGAGTTAAATAGAACACGTTTCATTGCGATGAAAACATTTTTCAAATTGACGAGATTCTGCTTGCGATATAAATCGAAGACGTTTCATTGCGTCGTAAAATTTACAAATCAATTTTCAATCGAAAAGTTGGTGCTGCAATCTCAAATTAAGGTTTTCTGCTTGAGAGTTTCAATTAAGATTTTTCAATGCGCCGTATTAATTTGAAACGAAAGGATTCATGGTGGCCAAGAAATGTGGACAACCGTAAAATTTTCAAATCGAGAGATCCCTGCTTGAGAGGTAACGAGGAGATCGCGAGCTAAATGGAACACGTTTCATTGCGATGAAAACATTTTTCAAATTGACGAGATTCTGCTTGCGATCTAAATCGAAGACGTTTCATTGCGTCGTAAAATTTACAAATAAATTTTCAATCGATGAGTTTGCAATCTCAAATTAAGGTTTTCTGCTTGAGAGCTTCAATTAAGATTTTTCATTGCGATTTATTAATTTGAATCGAAGGGATTCGTGGTGGCCAAAAAATGTTCAGCCCGGTAAAATTTTCAAATCAAGAGATTCCTGCTTGAGAGGTAACGTGGAGTTCGCGAGCTAAATAGAACACCTTTCATTGCGATGTGAAAAATTTCAAATTGATGAAATTCTGCTTGCGATCTAAAATTTAGATTTTGATTGCGCCTCAACATTTTGAAATCAACAGATTACTGCTTGAGAGCTTAAATTAAGATTTTTCATTGCGCCGTGTAAATTAGAAACGAGGATTCGTGATGGCAAAAATAAAAAAAATTCATTCCGCCGTCAAATTTTCAAATCAATTTATTATAGCGACATGCACCAAATTCTAGCTAAAGTTAAGATTTTTCATTGTGCCGTATTACGTTGAAACAAACGGATTCGTGGTGGCCAAAAAATGTTCAGATCCGTAAATTTTCAAATCAAGAGATTCCTGCTTGAGAGGAGATCGCGAGCTAAATAGAACACGTTTCATTGCGATGAAAACATTTTTCAAATTGACGAGATTCTGCTTGCGATCTAAATCGAAGACGTTTCATTGCGTCGTAAAATTTACAAATCAATTTTCAATCGAAAAGTTGGTGCTGCAATCTCAAATTAAGGTTTTCTGCTTGAGAGCTTCAATTAAGATTTTTCAATGCGCCGTATTAATTTGAAACGAAAGGATTCATGGTGGCCAAAAAATGTGGACAACCGTAAATTTTTCATATCAAGAGATCCCTGCTTGAGAGGTAACGAGGAGATCGCGAGCTAAATAGAACACGTTTCATTGTGATGAAATCATTTTTCAAATTGACGAGATTCTGCTTGCGATCTAAATCGAAGACGTTTCATTGCGTCGTAAAATTTACAAATCAATTTTCAATCGAAAAGTTGGTGCTGCAATCTCAAATTAAGGTTTTCTGCTTGAGAGCTTCAATTAAGATTTTTCAATGCGCCGTATTAATTTTAAACGAAAGGATTCATGGTGGCCAAAAAATGTGGACAACCGTAAAATTTTCAAATCAAGAGATGCCTGCTTGAGAGGTAACGAGGAGATCGCGAGCTAAATAGAACACGTTTCATTGCGATGAAAACATTTTTCAAATTGACGAGATTCTGCTTGCGATCTAAATTGCTTGAGAGGTAAAGAGGAGATCGCGAGCTAAATAGACCACGTTTCATAGCGATGTAAAAAAATTCAAATTGACGAGATTCTGCTTGCGATCTAAATTGCTTGAGAAGTAAGGAGGAGATCGCGAGCTAAATAGACCACCTTTCATTGCAATTTAAAATTTTCAAATTGACGAGATTCTGCTTGCGATCTAAATTGCTTGAGAGGTAAGGAGGAGATCACGAGCTAGATAGACCACGTTTCATTGCGATATAACAATTTTCAAATTGACGAGATTCTGCTTGCGATCTAAATTGCTTGAGAGGTAAGGAGGAGATCGCGAGCTAAATAGACCACGTTTCATTGCGATGAAAAAAAACTTCAAATTGACGAGATTCTGCTTGCGATCTAAATCGAAGACGTTTCATTGTGTCGTAAAATTTACAAATCAATTTTCAATCGATGAGTTTGCAATCTAAAATTAAGGTTTTCTGCTTGAGAGCTTCAATTAAGATTTTTCATTGCGCCGTATTAATTTGAAACGAAGAGATTCGTTGGTGGCCAAAAAATGTTCAGATCCGTAAAATTTTCAAATCAACAGAATCCTGCTTGAGAGGTAACGAGGAGATCGCGAGCTAAATAGAACACGTTTCATTGCAATGTAAAAAAATTCAAATTGACGAGATTCTGCTTGCGATCTAAATTGCTTGAGAGGTAAATAGGAGATCGCGAGCTAAATAGACCACGTTTCATTGCGATGTAAAAAAATTCAAATTGACGAGATTCTGCTTGCGATCTAAATTGCTTGAGAGTAAGGAGGAGATCGCGAGCTAAATAGTCACGTTTCATTGCGATGTAAAAAAATTCAAATTGACGAGTTGTGCTTGCGAATTAAATTGCTTGAGAGGTAAGGAGGAGATCGCGAGCTAAATAGACCACGTTTCATTGCGATGTAAAAAATTTCAAATTGACGAGATTCTGCTTGCGATCTAAATTGCTTTAGAGGTAAGGAGGAGATCGCGAGCTAAATAGACCACGTTTCAATTGCGCTGTAAAAAGTTTCAAATTGACGTGATTCTGCTTGCGATCTAAATAGAACACGTTTCATTGCGTCGTAAAATATAGAAATCAATTTTCAATGGAAGAGTTGGTGCTTGCAATCTCAAATTAAGGTTTTCTGCTTGAGATCTTCAATTAAGATTTTTCATTGCGCCGTATTAATTTGAAACGAAGAGATTCGTGGTCGCTAAAAAATGTTCAGATCCGTAAAATTTTCAAATCAAGAGAATCCTGCTTGAGAGGTAACGAGGAGATCGCGAGCTAAATAGAACACGTTTCATTGCAATGTAAAAATGTTCAAATTGACGAGATTCTGCTTGCGATCTAAATTGCTTGAGAGGTAAGGAGGAGATCGCGAGCTAAATAGACCACCTTTCATTGCAATTTAAAATTTTCAAATTGACGAGATTCTGCTTGCGATCTAAATTGCTTGAGAGGTAAGGAGGAGATCGCGAGCTAAATAGACCACGTTTCATTGCGATGTAAAAACTTTCAAATTGAGGAGATTCTGCTTGCGATCTAAATTGCTTTAGAGGTAAGGAGGAGATCGCGAGCTAAATAGTCCACGTTTCAATTGCGCTGTAAAAAGTTTCAAATTGACGTGATTCTGCTTGCGATCTAAATAGAACACGTTTCATTGCGTCGTAAAATTTACAAATCAATTTTCAATCGAAGAGTTGGTGCTTACAATCTCAAATTAAGGTTTTCTGCTTGAGATCTTCAATTAAGATTTTTCATTGCGCCGTATTAATTTGAAACGAAGAGATTCGTGGTGGCCCAAAAATGTTCAGATCCGTAAAGTTTTCAAATCAACAGAATCCTGCTTGAGAGGTAACGAGGAGATCGTGAGCTAAATTGAACACGTTTCATTGCAATGTCAAAATGTTCAAATTGACGAGATTCTTCTTGCGATCTAAATTGCTTGAGAGGTAAGGAGGAGGTCGCGAGCTAAATAGACCACGTTTCATTGCGATGTAAAAAAATTCAAATTGACGAGTTGTGCTTGCGATTTAAATTGCTTGAGAGGTAGGAGGAGATCGCGAGCTAAATAGACCACGTTTCATTGCGATGTAAAAAAATTCAAATTGACGAGATTCTGCTTGCGATCTAAATTGCTTTAGAGGTAAGGAGGAGATCGCGAGCTAAATAGACCACGTTTCAATTGCGCTGTAAAAAAAATCAAATTGACGTGATTCTGCTTGCGATCTAAATAGAACACGTTTCATTGCGTCGTAAAATATAGAAATCAATTTTCAATGGAAGAGTTGGTGCTTGCAATCTCAAATTAAGGTTTTCTGCTTGAGATCTAAATTGCTTGAGAGGTAAGGAGGAGATCGCGAGCTAAATAGACCACGTTTAATTGCGATGTAAAACTTTCAAATTGACGAGTTGTGCTTGCGATTTAAATTGCTTGAGAGGTAAGGAGGAGATCGCGAGCTAAATAGACCACCTTTCATTGCAATTTAAAATTTTCAAATTGACGAGATTCTGCTTGCGATCTAAATTGCTTGAGAGGTAAGGAGGAGATCGCGAGCTAAATAGACCACGTTGCATTGCGATGTAAAAAACTTCAAATTGACGAGATTCTGCTTGCGATCTAAATCGAAGACGTTTCATTGCGTCGTAAAATTTACAAATCAATTTTCAATCGATGAGTTTGCAATCTCAAATTAAGGTTTTCTGCTTGAGAGCTTCAATTAAGATTTTTCATTGCGCCGTATTAATTTGAAACGAAGAGATTCGTGGTGGCCAAAAAATGTTCAGATCCGTAACATTTTCAAAACAAGAGAATCCTGCTAGAGAGGTAACGAGGAGATCGCGAGCTAAATAGAACACGTTTCATTGCGATGTGAAAATTTTCCAATTGACGAGATTCTGCTTGCGATCTAAATTGCTTGAGAGGTAAGGAGGAGATCGCGAGCTAAATAGACCACGTTTCATTGCGATGTAAAAATGTTCAAATTGACGAGATTCTGCTTCCGATCTAAATTGCTTTAGAGGTAAGGAGGAGATCGCGAGCTAAATAGACCACGTTTCAATTGCGCTGTAAAAAAAATCAAATTGACGTGATTCTGCTTGCGATCTAAATAGAACACGTTTCATTGCGTCGTAAAATATAGAAATCAATTTTCAATGGAAGAGTTGGTGCTTGCAATCTCAAATTAAGGTTTTCTGCTTGAGATCTTCAATTAAGATTTTTCATTGCGCCGTATTAATTTGAAACGAAGAGATTCGTTGGTGGCCAAAAAATGTTCAGTTCCGTAAAATTTTCAAATCAACAGAATCCTGCTTGAGAGGTAACGAGGAGATCGCGAGCTAAATAGAACACCTTTCATTGCAATGTAAAAAAATTCAAATTGACGAGATTCTGCTTGCGATCTAAATTGCTTGAGAGGTAAGGAGGAGATCGCGAGCTAGATAGACCACGTTTCATTGCGATATAAAAAAATTCAAATTGACGAGATTCTGCTTGCGATCTAAATTGCTTGAGAGGTAAGGAGGATATCGCGAGCTAAATAGACCACGTTTCATTGCGATGTAAAAAAATTCAAATTGACGAGATTCTGCTTGCGATCTAAATTGCTTTAGAGGTAAGGAGGAGATCGCGAGCTAAATAGATCACGTTTCATTGCGATGTAAAAAAAATCAAATTGTGAGATTCTGCCTTGCGATCTAAATTGAAGACGTTTCATTGCGTCGTAAAATATAGAAATCAATTTTCAATGGAAGAGTTGGTGCTTGCAATCTCAAATTAAGGTTTTCTGTTTGAGATCTTCAATTAAGATTTTTCATTGCGCCGTATTAATTTGAAACGAAGAGATTCGTGGTGGCCAAAAAATGTTCAGATCCGTAACATTTTCAAAACAAGAGAATCCTGCTAGAGAGGTAACGAGGAGATCGCGAGCTAAATAGAACACGTTTCATTGCGATGTGAAAATTTTCCAATTGACGAGATTCTGCTTGCGATCTAAATTGCTTGAGAGTAAGGAGGAGATCGCGAGCTAAATAGTCACGTTTCATTGCGATGTAAAAAAATTCAAATTGACGAGTTGTGCTTGCGAATTAAATTGCTTGAGAGGTAAGGAGGAGATCGCGAGCTAAATAGACCACGTTTCATTGCGATGTAAAAATTTTCAAATTGACGAGATTCTGCTTGCGATCTAAATTGCTTTAGAGGTAAGGAGGAGATCGCGAGCTAAATAGACCACGTTTCAATTGCGCTGTAAAAAGTTTCAAATTGACGTGATTCTGCTTGCGATCTAAATAGAACACGTTTCATTGCGTCGTAAAATATAGAAATCAATTTTCAATGGAAGAGTTGGTGCTTGCAATCTCAAATTAAGGTTTTCTGCTTGAGATCTTCAATTAAGATTTTTCATTGCGCCGTATTAATTTGAAACGAAGAGATTCGTGGTCGCCAAAAAATGTTCAGATCCGTAAAATTTTCAAATCAAGAGAATCCTGCTTGAGAGGTAACGAGGAGATCGCGAGCTAAATAGAACACGTTTCATTGCAATGTAAAAATGTTCAAATTGACGAGATTCTGCTTGCGATCTAAATTGCTTGAGAGGTAAGGAGGAGATCGCGAGCTAAATAGACCACCTTTCATTGCAATTTAAAATTTTCAAATTGACGAGATTCTGCTTGCGATCTAAATTGCTTGAGAGGTAAGGAGGAGATCGCGAGCTAAATAGACCACGTTTCATTGCGATGTAAAAACTTTCAAATTGAGGAGATTCTGCTTGCGATCTAAATTGCTTTAGAGGTAAGGAGGAGATCGCGAGCTAAATAGTCCACGTTTCAATTGCGCTGTAAAAAGTTTCAAATTGACGTGATTCTGCTTGCGATCTAAATAGAACACGTTTCATTGCGTCGTAAAATTTACAAATCAATTTTCAATCGAAGAGTTGGTGCTTACAATCTCAAATTAAGGTTTTCTGCTTGAGATCTTCAATTAAGATTTTTCATTGCGCCGTATTAATTTGAAACGAAGAGATTCGTGGTGGCCCAAAAATGTTCAGATCCGTAAAGTTTTCAAATCAACAGAATCCTGCTTGAGAGGTAACGAGGAGATCGCGAGCTAAATTGAACACGTTTCATTGCAATGTCAAAATGTTCAAATTGACGAGATTCTTCTTGCGATCTAAATTGCTTGAGAGGTAAGGAGGAGGTCGCGAGCTAAATAGACCACGTTTCATTGCGATGTAAAAAAATTCAAATTGACGAGTTGTGCTTGCGATTTAAATTGCTTGAGAGGTAAGGAGGAGATCGCGAGCTAAATAGACCACGTTTCATTGCGATGTAAAAAAATTCAAATTGACGAGATTCTGCTTGCGATCTAAATTGCTTTAGAGGTAAGGAGGAGATCGCGAGCTAAATAGACCACGTTTCAATTGCGCTGTAAAAAAAATCAAATTGACGTGATTCTGCTTGCGATCTAAATAGAACACGTTTCATTGCGTCGTAAAATATAGAAATCAATTTTCAATGGAAGAGTTGGTGCTTGCAATCTCAAATTAAGGTTTTCTGCTTGAGATCTAAATTGCTTGAGAGGTAAGGAGGAGATCGCGAGCTAAATAGACCACGTTTAATTGCGATGTAAAACTTTCAAATTGACGAGTTGTGCTTGCGATTTAAATTGCTTGAGAGGTAAGGAGGAGATCGCGAGCTAAATAGACCACCTTTCATTGCAATTTAAAATTTTCAAATTGACGAGATTCTGCTTGCGATCTAAATTGCTTGAGAGGTAAGGAGGAGATCGCGAGCTAAATAGACAACGTTGCATTGCGATGTAAAAAACTTCAAATTGACGAGATTCTGCTTGCGATCTAAATCGAAGACGTTTCATTGCGTCGTAAAATTTACAAATCAATTTTCAATCGATGAGTTTGCAATCTCAAATTAAGGTTTTCTGCTTGAGAGCTTCAATTAAGATTTTTCATTGCGCCGTATTAATTTGAAACGAAGAGATTCGTGGTGGCCAAAAAATGTTCAGATCCGTAACATTTTCAAAACAAGAGAATCCTGCTAGAGAGGTAACGAGGAGATCGCGAGCTAAATAGAACACGTTTCATTGCGATGTGAAAATTTTCCAATTGACGAGATTCTGCTTGCGATCTAAATTGCTTGAGAGGTAAGGAGGAGATCGCGAGCTAAATAGACCACGTTTCATTGCGATGTAAAAATGTTCAAATTGACGAGATTCTGCTTCCGATCTAAATTGCTTTAGAGGTAAGGAGGAGATCGCGAGCTAAATAGACCACGTTTCAATTGCGCTGTAAAAAAAATCAAATTGACGTGATTCTGCTTGCGATCTAAATAGAACACGTTTCATTGCGTCGTAAAATATAGAAATCAATTTTCAATGGAAGAGTTGGTGCTTGCAATCTCAAATTAAGGTTTTCTGCTTGAGATCTTCAATTAAGATTTTTCATTGCGCCGTATTAATTTGAAACGAAGAGATTCGTTGGTGGCCAAAAAATGTTCAGTTCCGTAAAATTTTCAAATCAACAGAATCCTGCTTGAGAGGTAACGAGGAGATCGCGAGCTAAATAGAACACCTTTCATTGCAATGTAAAAAAATTCAAATTGACGAGATTCTGCTTGCGATCTAAATTGCTTGAGAGGTAAGGAGGAGATCGCGAGCTAGATAGACCACGTTTCATTGCGATATAAAAAAATTCAAATTGACGAGATTCTGCTTGCGATCTAAATTGCTTGAGAGGTAAGGAGGATATCGCGAGCTAAATAGACCACGTTTCATTGCGATGTAAAAAAATTCAAATTGACGAGATTCTGCTTGCGATCTAAATTGCTTTAGAGGTAAGGAGGAGATCGCGAGCTAAATAGATCACGTTTCATTGCGATGTAAAAAAAATCAAATTGTGAGATTCTGCCTTGCGATCTAAATTGAAGACGTTTCATTGCGTCGTAAAATATAGAAATCAATTTTCAATGGAAGAGTTGGTGCTTGCAATCTCAAATTAAGGTTTTCTGCTTGAGATCTTCAATTAAGATTTTTCATTGCGCCGTATTAATTTGAAACGAAGAGATTCGTGGTGGCCAAAAAATGTTCAGATCCGTAACATTTTCAAAACAAGAGAATCCTGCTAGAGAGGTAACGAGGAGATCGCGAGCTAAATAGAACACGTGTCATTGCGATGTGAAAATTTTCCAATTGACGAGATTCTGCTTGCGATCTAAATTGCTTGAGAGGTAAGGAGGAGATCGCGAGCTAAATAGACCACGTTTCATTGCGATGTAAAAATGTTCAAATTGACGAGATTCTGCTTCCGATCTAAATTGCTTTAGAGGTAAGGAGGAGATCGCGAGCTAAATAGACCACGTTTCAATGGCGCTGTAAAAAAAATCAAATTGACGTGATTCTGCTTGCGATCTAAATAGAACACGTTTCATTGCGTCGTAAAATATAGAAATCAATTTTCAATGGAAGAGTTGGTGCTTGCAATCTCAAATTAAGGTTTTCTGCTTGAGATCTTCAATTAAGATTTTTCATTGCGCCGTATTAATTTGAAACGAAGAGATTCGTTGGTGGCCAAAAAATGTTCAGTTCCGTAAAATTTTCAAATCAACAGAATCCTGCTTGAGAGGTAACGAGGAGATCGCGAGCTAAATAGAACACCTTTCATTGCAATGTAAAAAAATTCAAATTGACGAGATTCTGCTTGCGATCTAAATTGCTTGAGAGGTAAGGAGGAGATCGCGAGCTAGATAGACCACGTTTCATTGCGATATAAAAAAATTCAAATTGACGAGATTCTGCTTGCGATCTAAATTGCTTGAGAGGTATGGAGGATATCGCGAGCTAAATAGACCACGTTTCATTGCGATGTAAAAAAATTCAAATTGACGAGATTCTGCTTGCGATCTAAATTGCTTTAGAGGTAAGGAGGAGATCGCGAGCTAAATAGATCACGTTTCATTGCGATGTAAAAAAATCAAATTGTGAGATTCTGCCTTGCGATCTAAATTGAAGACGTTTCATTGCGTCGTAAAATATAGAAATCAATTTTCAATGGAAGAGTTGGTGCTTGCAATCTCAAATTAAGGTTTTCTGCTTGAGATCTTCAATTAAGATTTTTCATTGCGCCGTATTAATTTGAAACGAAGAGATTCGTGGTGGCCAAAAAATGTTCAGATCCGTCAAATTTTCAAATCAAGAGAGTCCTGGAGGAGATCGCGAGCTAAATAGAACACGTTTCATTGCAATGTAAAAATTTTCAAATTGACGAGATTCTGCTTTCGACCTAAATTGCTTGAGAGGTAAGGAGGAGATCGCGAGCTAAATAGACCACGTTTCAATTGCGATGTAAAAAAATTCAAATTGACGAGATTCTGCTTGCGATCTAAAATAGAACACGTTTCATTGCGTCGTAAAATATAGAAATCAATTTTCAATCGAAGAGTTGGTGCTTGCAATCTCAAATTAACGTTTTCTGCTTGAGATTTTCAATTAAGATCTTTCATTGCGCCGTATTAATTTGAAACGGAGAGATTCGTGTTGGCCAAAAAATGTTCAGATCCATAAAATTTTCAAATCAAGAGAATCCTGCTCGAGAGGTAACGAGGAGATCGCGAGCTAAATAGAACACGTTTCATTGCAATGTAAAAAAATTCAAATTGACGAGATTCTGCTTGCGATCTAAATTGCTTGAGCGGTAAGGAGGAGATCGCGAGCTAAATAGACCACGTTTCAATTGCGATGTAAAAAAATTCAAATTGACGAGATTCTGCTTGCGATCTAAATTACTTGAGCGGTAAGGAGGAGATCGCGAGCTAAATAGACCACGTTTCAATTGCGATGTAAAAAAATTCAAATTGACGAGATTCTGCTTGCGATCTAAATAGAACACGTTTCATTGCGTCGTAAAATATAGAAATCAATTTTCAATCGAAGAGTTGGTGCTTGCAATCTCAAATTAAGGTTTTCTGCTTGAGATCTTCAATTAAGATTTTTCATTGCGCCGTATTAATTTGAAACGAAGAGATTCGTGGTGGCCAAAAAATGTTCAGATCCGTAAAATTTTCAAACAAGGGAGTCCTGGAGGAGATCGCGAGCTAATTAGAACACGTTTCATTGCAATGTAAAAAAATTGAAATTGACGAGATTCTGCTTGCGACCTAAATAGCTTGAGCGGTAAGGAGGAGATCGCGAGCTAAATAGACCACGTTTCAAATGCGATGTAAAAAAATTCAAATTGAAGAGATTCTGCTTGCGATCTAAATAGAACACGTTTCCTTGCGTCGTAAAATATAGAAATCAATTTTCAATCGAAGAGTTGGTGCTTGCAATCTCAAATTAAGGTTTTCTGCTAGAGATCTTCAATTAAGATTTTTCATTGCGCTGTATTAATTTGAAACGAAGAGATTCGTGGTCGCCAAAAATTGTTCAGATCCGTAAAATTTTCAAATCAAGAGAATCCTGCTTGAGAGGTAACGAGGAGATCGCGAGCTAAATAGAACACGTTTCATTGCGATGTAAAAAAAATCAAATTTACGAGATTCTGCTTGCGATCTAAATTGCTTGAGCGGTAAGGAGGAGATCGCGAGCTAAATAGACCACGTTTCAATTGCGATGTAAAAAAATTCAAATTGACGAGATTCTGCTTGCGATCTAAATAGAACACGTTTCATTGCGTCGTAAAATATAGAAATCAATTTTCAATCGAAGAGTTGGTGCTTCCAATCTCAAATTAAGGTTTTCTGCTTGAGATCTTCAATTAAGATTTTTCATTGCGCCGTATTAATTTGAAACGAAGAGATTCGTGGTGGCCAAAAAATGTTCATATCAGTAAAATTTTCAAATCAAGAGAGTCCTGGAGGAGATCGCGAGCTAAATAGAACACGTTTCATTGCAATGTAAAAAAAATCAAATTGACGAGATTCTGCTTGCGACCTAAATTGCTTGAGAGGTAAGGAGGAGATCGCGAGCTAGATAGACCACGTTTCATTGCGATATAAAAAAATTCAAATTGACGAGATTCTGCTTGCGATCTAAATTGCTTGAGAGGTAAGGAGGATATCGCGAGCTAAATAGACCACGTTTCATTGCGATGTAAAAAAATTCAAATTGACCAGATTCTGCTTGCGATCTAAATTGCTTTAGAGGTAAGGAGGAGATCGCGAGCTAAATAGATCACGTTTCATTGCGATGTAAAAAAAATCAAATTGTGAGATTCTGCCTTGCGATCTAAATTGAAGACGTTTCATTGCGTCGTAAAATATAGAAATCAATTTTCAATGGAAGAGTTGGTGCTTGCAATCTCAAATTAAGGTTTTCTGCTTGAGATCTTCAATTAAGATTTTTCATTGCGCCGTATTAATTTGAAACGAAGAGATTCGTGGTGGCCAAAAAATGTTCAGATCCGTCAAATTTTCAAATCAAGAGAGTCCTGGAGGAGATCGCGAGCTAAATAGAACACGTTTCATTGCAATGTAAAAAATTTCAAATTGACGAGATTCTGCTTGCGACCTAAATTGCTTGAGAGGTAAGGAGGAGATCGCGAGCTAAATAGACCACGTTTCAATTGCGATGTAAAAAAATTCAAATTGACGAGATTCTGCTTGCGATCTAAAATAGAACACGTTTCATTGCGTCGTAAAATATAGAAATCAATTTTCAATCGAAGAGTTGGTGCTTGCAATCTCAAATTAACGTTTTCTGCTTGAGATTTTCAATTAAGATCTTTCATTGCGCCGTATTAATTTGAAACGGAGAGATTCGTGTTGGCCAAAAAATGTTCAGATCCATAAAATTTTCAAATCAAGAGAATCCTGCTCGAGAGGTAACGAGGAGATCGCGAGCTAAATAGAACACGTTTCATTGCAATGTAAAAAAAATCAAATTGACGAGATTCTGCTTGCGATCTAAATTGCTTGAGCGGTAAGGAGGAGATCGCGAGCTAAATAGACCACGTTTCAATTGCGATGTAAAAAATTTCAAATTGACGAGATTCTGCTTGCGATCTAAATAGAACACGTTTCATTGCGTCGTAAAATATACAAATCAATTTTCAATCGAAGAGTTGGTGCTTGCAATCTAAAATTAAGGTTTTCTGCTTGAGATCTTCAATTAAGATTTTTCATTGCGCCGTATTAATTTGAAACGAAGAGATTCGTGGTGGGCAAAAAATGTTCAGATCCGTAAAATTTTCAAACAATAGAGTCCTGGAGGAGATCGCGAGCTAAATAGAACACGTTTCATTGCAATGTGAAAAATTTCAAATTGACGAGATTCTGCTTGCGTTCTAAATTGCTTGAGCGGTAAGGAGGAGATCGCGAGCTAAATAGACCACGTTTCAATTGCGATGTAAAAAATTTCAAATTGACGAGATTCTGCTTGCAATCTAAATAGAACACGTTTCATTGCGTCGTAAAATATAGAAATCAATTTTCAATCGAAGAGTTGGTGCTTGAAATCTCAAATTAAAGTTTTCTGCTTGAGATCTTCAATTAAGATTTTTCATTGCGCCGTATTAATTTGAAACGAAGAGATTCGTGGTGGCCAAAAAATGTTCAGATCCGTAAGATTTTCAAATCAAAAGAATCCTGCTTGAGAGGTAACGAGGAGATCGCGAGCTAAATAGAACACGTTTCATTGCAATGTAAAAAAAATCAAATTCACGAGATTCTGCTTGCGATCTAAATTGCTTGAGAGGTAAGGAGGAGATCGCGAGCTAAATAGACCACGTTTCATTGCGATGTAAAAAAAATCAGATTGACGAGATTCTGCTTACGATCTAAATAGAACACGTTTCATTGCGTCGTAAAATATAGAAATCAATTTTCAATGGAAGAGTTGGTGCTTGCAATCTCAAATTAAGGTTTTCTGCTTGAGATCTTCAATTAATATTTTTCATTGCGCCGTATTAATTTGAAACGAAGAGATTCGTAGTCGCCAAAAAATGTTCAGATCCGTAAAATGTTCAAATCAAGAGAATCCTGCTTGAGAGGTAACGAGGAGATCGCGAGCTAAATAGAACACGTTTCATTGCAATGTAAAAAAAATCAAATTGACGAGATTCTGCTGGCGATCTAAATTGCTTGAGAGGTAAAGAGGAGATCGCGAGCTAAATAGACCACGTTTCATTGGGATGTAAAAAAAATCAAATTGACGAGATTCTGCTTGCGATCTAAATTGCTTGAGCGGTAAGGAGGAGATCGCGAGCTAAATAGACCACGTTTCAATTGCGATGTAAAAAAATTCAAATTGACGAGATTCTGCTTGCGATCTAAATAGAACACGTTTCATTGCGTCGTAAAATATAGAAATCAATTTTCAATCGAAGAGTTGGTGCTTCCAATCTCAAATTAAGGTTTTCTGCTTGAGATCTTCAATTAAGATTTTTCATTGCGCCGTATTAATTTGAAACGAAGAGATTCGTGGTGGCCAAAAAATGTTCATATCCGTAAAATTTTCAAATCAAGAGAGTCCTGGAGGAGATCGCGAGCTAAATAGAACACGTTTCATTGCAATGTAAAAAAAATCAAATTGACGAGATTCTGCTTGCGACCTAAATTGCTTGAGAGGTAAGGAGGAGATCGCGAGCTAAATAGACCACGTTTCAATTGCGATGTAAAAATTTACAAATTGACTAGATTCTGCTTGCGATCTAAAATAGAACACGTTTCATTGCGTCGTAAAATATAGAAATCAATTTTCAATCGAAGAGTTGGTGCTTGCAATCTCAAATTAACGTTTTCTGCTTGAGATTTTCAATTAAGATTTTTCATTGCGCCGTATTAATTTGAAACGGAGAGATTCGTGGTGGCCAAAAAATGTTCAGATTCGTAAAATTTTCAAATCAAGAGAATCCTGCTTGAGAGGTAACGAGGAGATCGCGAGCTAAATAGAACACGTTTCATTGCAATGTAAAAAAATTCAAATTGACGAGATTCTGCTTACGATCTAAATTGCTTGAGCGGTAAGGAGGAGATCGCGAGCTAAATAGACCACGTTTCAATTGCGATGTAAAAAAATTCAAATTGACGAGATTCTGCTTGCGATCTAAATAGAACACGTTTCATTGCGTCGTAAAATATAGAAATCAATTTTCAATCGAAGAGTTGGTGCTTCCAATCTCAAATTAAGGTTTTCTGCTTGAGATCTTCAATTAAGATTTTTCATTGCGCCGTATTAATTTGAAACGAAGAGATTCGTGGTGGCCAAAAAATGTTCAGATCCGTAAAATTTTCAAACAAGGGAGTCCTGGAGGAGATCGCGAGCTAATTAGAACACGTTTCATTGCAATGTAAAAAAATTCAAATTGACGAGATTCTGCTTGCGACCTAAATTGCTTGAGAGGTAAGGAGGAGATCGCGAGCTAAATAGACCACGTTTCAATTGCGATGTAAAAAAATTCAAATTGACGAGATTCTGCTTGCGATCTAAAATAGAACACGTTTCATTGCGTCGTAAAATATAGAAATCAATTTTCAATCGAAGAGTTGGTGCTTGCAATCTCAAATTAACGTTTTCTGCTTGAGATTTTCAATTAAGATCTTTCATTGCGCCGTATTAATTTGAAACGGAGAGATTCGTGTTGGCCAAAAATGTTCAGATCCATAAAATTTTCAAATCAAGAGAATCCTGCTCGAGAGGTAACGAGGAGATCGCGAGCTAAATAGAACACGTTTCATTGCAATGTAAAAAAATTCAAATTGACGAGATTCTGCTTGCGATCTAAATTGCTTGAGCGGTAAGGAGGAGATCGCGAGCTAAATAGACCACGTTTCAATTGCGATGTAAAAAAATTCAAATTGACGAGATTCTGCTTGCGATCTAAATTACTTGAGCGGTAAGGAGGAGATCGCGAGCTAAATAGACCACGTTTCAATTGCGATGTAAAAAAATTCAAATTGACGAGATTCTGCTTGCGATCTAAATAGAACACGTTTCATTGCGTCGTAAAATATAGAAATCAATTTTCAATCGAAGAGTTGGTGCTTGCAATCTCAAATTAAGGTTTTCTGCTTGAGATCTTCAATTAAGATTTTTCATTGCGCCGTATTAATTTGAAACGAAGAGATTCGTGGTGGCCAAAAAATGTTCAGATCCGTAAAATTTTCAAACAAGGGAGTCCTGGAGGAGATCGCGAGCTAATTAGAACACGTTTCATTGCAATGTAAAAAAATTGAAATTGACGAGATTCTGCTTGCGACCTAAATAGCTTGAGCGGTAAGGAGGAGATCGCGAGCTAAATAGACCACGTTTCAAATGCGATGTAAAAAAATTCAAATTGAAGAGATTCTGCTTGCGATCTAAATAGAACACGTTTCATTGGCGTCGTAAAATTTACAAATCAATTTTCAATCGATGAGTTGGTGCTTTGCAATCTCAAATTAAGGTTTTCTGCTTGAGAGCTTCAATTAAGATTTTTCAATGCGCCGTATTAATTTGAAACGAAAGGATTCATGGTGGCCAAGAAATGTGGACAACCGTAAAATTTTCAAATCGAGAGATCCCTGCTTGAGAGGTAACGAGGAGATCGCGAGCTAAATGGAACACGTTTCATTGCGATGAAAACATTTTTCAAATTGACGAGGTTCTGCTTGCGTTCTAAATCGAAGACGTTTCATTGCGTCGTAAAATTTACAAATAAATTTTCAATCGATGAGTTTGCAATCTCAAATTAAGGTTTTCTGCTTGAGAGCTTCAATTAAGATTTTTCATTGCGATTCATTAATTTGAATCGAAGGGATTCGTGGTGGCCAAAAAATGTTCAGCCCGGTAAAATTTTCAAATCAAGAGATTCCTGCTTGAGAGGTAACGTGGAGTTCGCGAGCTAAATAGAACACCTTTCATTGCGATGTGAAAAAATTCAAATTGATGAAATTCTGCTTGCGATCTAAAATTTAGATTTTGATTGCGCCTCAACATTTTGAAAGCAACAGATTACTGCTTGAGAGCTTAAATTAAGATTTTTCATTGCGCCGTGTAAATTAGAAACGAGGATTCGTGATGGCAAAAATAAAAAAAATTCATTCCGCCGTAAAATTTTCAAATCAATTTATTATAGCGACATGCACCAAATTCTAGCTAAGGTTAAGATTTTTCATTGTGCCGTATTACGTTGAAACAAACGGATTCGTGGTGGCCAAAAAATGTTCAGATCCGTAAATTTTCAAATCAAGAGATTCCTGCTTGAGAGGAGTTCGCGAGTTAAATAGAACACGTTTCATTGCGATGAAAACATTTTTCAAATTGACGAGATTCTGCTTGCGATATAAATCGAAGACGTTTCATTGCGTCGTAAAATTTACAAATCAATTTTCAATCGAAAAGTTGGTGCTGCAATCTCAAATTAAGGTTTTCTGCTTGAGAGTTTCAATTAAGATTTTTCAATGCGCCGTATTAATTTGAAACGAAAGGATTCATGGTGGCCAAGAAATGTGGACAACCGTAAAATTTTCAAATCGAGAGATCCCTGCTTGAGAGGTAACGAGGAGATCGCGAGCTAAATGGAACACGTTTCATTGCGATGAAAACATTTTTCAAATTGACGAGATTCTGCTTGCGATCTAAATCGAAGACGTTTCATTGCGTCGTAAAATTTACAAATAAATTTTCAATCGATGAGTTTGCAATCTCAAATTAAGGTTTTCTGCTTGAGAGCTTCAATTAAGATTTTTCATTGCGATTTATTAATTTGAATCGAAGGGATTCGTGGTGGCCAAAAAATGTTCAGCCCGGTAAAATTTTCAAATCAAGAGATTCCTGCTTGAGAGGTAACGTGGAGTTCGCGAGCTAAATAGAACACCTTTCATTGCGATGTGAAAAATTTCAAATTGATGAAATTCTGCTTGCGATCTAAAATTTAGATTTTGATTGCGCCTCAACATTTTGAAATCAACAGATTACTGCTTGAGAGCTTAAATTAAGATTTTTCATTGCGCCGTGTAAATTAGAAACGAGGATTCGTGATGGCAAAAATAAAAAAAATTCATTCCGCCGTCAAATTTTCAAATCAATTTATTATAGCGACATGCACCAAATTCTAGCTAAAGTTAAGATTTTTCATTGTGCCGTATTACGTTGAAACAAACGGATTCGTGGTGGCCAAAAAATGTTCAGATCCGTAAATTTTCAAATCAAGAGATTCCTGCTTGAGAGGAGATCGCGAGCTAAATAGAACACGTTTCATTGCGATGAAAACATTTTTCAAATTGACGAGATTCTGCTTGCGATCTAAATCGAAGACGTTTCATTGCGTCGTAAAATTTACAAATCAATTTTCAATCGAAAAGTTGGTGCTGCAATCTCAAATTAAGGTTTTCTGCTTGAGAGCTTCAATTAAGATTTTTCAATGCGCCGTATTAATTTGAAACGAAAGGATTCATGGTGGCCAAAAAATGTGGACAACCGTAAATTTTTCATATCAAGAGATCCCTGCCTGAGAGGTAACGAGGAGATCGCGAGCTAAATAGAACACGTTTCATTGTGATGAAATCATTTTTCAAATTGACGAGATTCTGCTTGCGATCTAAATCGAAGACGTTTCATTGCGTCGTAAAATTTACAAATCAATTTTCAATCGAAAAGTTGGTGCTGCAATCTCAAATTAAGGTTTTCTGCTTGAGAGCTTCAATTAAGATTTTTCAATGCGCCGTATTAATTTGAAACGAAAGGATTCATGGTGGCCAAAAAATGTGGACAACCGTAAAATTTTCAAATCAAGAGATGCCTGCTTGAGAGGTAACGAGGAGATCGCGAGCTAAATAGAACACGTTTCATTGCGATGAAAACATTTTTCAAATTGACGAGATTCTGCTTGCGATCTAAATTGCTTGAGAGGTAAAGAGGAGATCGCGAGCTAAATAGACCACGTTTCATAGCGATGTAAAAAAATTCAAATTGACGAGATTCTGCTTGCGATCTAAATTGCTTGAGAAGTAAGGAGGAGATCGCGAGCTAAATAGACCACCTTTCATTGCAATTTAAAATTTTCAAATTGACGAGATTCTGCTTGCGATCTAAATTGCTTGAGAGGTAAGGAGGAGATCACGAGCTAGATAGACCACGTTTCATTGCGATATAACAATTTTCAAATTGACGAGATTCTGCTTGCGATCTAAATTGCTTGAGGGGTAAGGAGGAGATCGCGAGCTACATAGACCACGTTTCATAGCGATGTAAAAATTTTCAAATTGACGAGATTCTGCTTGCGATCTAAATTGCTTGAGAGGTAAGGAGGAGATCGCGAGCTAAATAGACCACGTTTCATTGCGATGAAAAAAAACTTCAAATTGACGAGATTCTGCTTGCGATCTAAATCGAAGACGTTTCATTGTGTCGTAAAATTTACAAATCAATTTTCAATCGATGAGTTTGCAATCTAAAATTAAGGTTTTCTGCTTGAGAGCTTCAATTAAGATTTTTCATTGCGCCGTATTAATTTGAAACGAAGAGATTCGTTGGTGGCCAAAAAATGTTCAGATCCGTAAAATTTTCAAATCAACAGAATCCTGCTTGAGAGGTAACGAGGAGATCGCGAGCTAAATAGAACACGTTTCATTGCAATGTAAAAAAATTCAAATTGACGAGATTCTGCTTGCGATCTAAATTGCTTGAGAGGTAAATAGGAGATCGCGAGCTAAATAGACCACGTTTCATTGCGATGTAAAAAAATTCAAATTGACGAGATTCTGCTTGCGATCTAAATTGCTTGAGAGTAAGGAGGAGATCGCGAGCTAAATAGTCACGTTTCATTGCGATGTAAAAAAATTCAAATTGACGAGTTGTGCTTGCGAATTAAATTGCTTGAGAGGTAAGGAGGAGATCACGAGCTAGATAGACCACGTTTCATTGCGATATAACAATTTTCAAATTGACGAGATTCTGCTTGCGATCTAAATTGCTTGAGGGGTAAGGAGGAGATCGCGAGCTACATAGACCACGTTTCATAGCGATGTAAAAATTTTCAAATTGACGAGATTCTGCTTGCGATCTAAATTGCTTGAGAGGTAAGGAGGAGATCGCGAGCTAAATAGACCACGTTTCATTGCGATGAAAAAAAACTTCAAATTGACGAGATTCTGCTTGCGATCTAAATCGAAGACGTTTCATTGTGTCGTAAAATTTACAAATCAATTTTCAATCGATGAGTTTGCAATCTAAAATTAAGGTTTTCTGCTTGAGAGCTTCAATTAAGATTTTTCATTGCGCCGTATTAATTTGAAACGAAGAGATTCGTTGGTGGCCAAAAAATGTTCAGATCCGTAAAATTTTCAAATCAACAGAATCCTGCTTGAGAGGTAACGAGGAGATCGCGAGCTAAATAGAACACGTTTCATTGCAATGTAAAAAAATTCAAATTGACGAGATTCTGCTTGCGATCTAAATTGCTTGAGAGGTAAATAGGAGATCGCGAGCTAAATAGACCACGTTTCATTGCGATGTAAAAAAATTCAAATTGACGAGATTCTGCTTGCGATCTAAATTGCTTGAGAGTAAGGAGGAGATCGCGAGCTAAATAGTCACGTTTCATTGCGATGTAAAAAAATTCAAATTGACGAGTTGTGCTTGCGAATTAAATTGCTTGAGAGGTAAGGAGGAGATCGCGAGCTAAATAGACCACGTTTCATTGCGATGTAAAAAATTTCAAATTGACGAGATTCTGCTTGCGATCTAAATTGCTTTAGAGGTAAGGAGGAGATCGCGAGCTAAATAGACCACGTTTCAATTGCGCTGTAAAAAGTTTCAAATTGACGTGATTCTGCTTGCGATCTAAATAGAACACGTTTCATTGCGTCGTAAAATATAGAAATCAATTTTCAATGGAAGAGTTGGTGCTTGCAATCTCAAATTAAGGTTTTCTGCTTGAGATCTTCAATTAAGATTTTTCATTGCGCCGTATTAATTTGAAACGAAGAGATTCGTGGTCGCTAAAAAATGTTCAGATCCGTAAAATTTTCAAATCAAGAGAATCCTGCTTGAGAGGTAACGAGGAGATCGCGAGCTAAATAGAACACGTTTCATTGCAATGTAAAAATGTTCAAATTGACGAGATTCTGCTTGCGATCTAAATTGCTTGAGAGGTAAGGAGGAGATCGCGAGCTAAATAGACCACCTTTCATTGCAATTTAAAATTTTCAAATTGACGAGATTCTGCTTGCGATCTAAATTGCTTGAGAGGTAAGGAGGAGATCGCGAGCTAAATAGACCACGTTTCATTGCGATGTAAAAACTTTCAAATTGAGGAGATTCTGCTTGCGATCTAAATTGCTTTAGAGGTAAGGAGGAGATCGCGAGCTAAATAGTCCACGTTTCAATTGCGCTGTAAAAAGTTTCAAATTGACGTGATTCTGCTTGCGATCTAAATAGAACACGTTTCATTGCGTCGTAAAATTTACAAATCAATTTTCAATCGAAGAGTTGGTGCTTACAATCTCAAATTAAGGTTTTCTGCTTGAGATCTTCAATTAAGATTTTTCATTGCGCCGTATTAATTTGAAACGAAGAGATTCGTGGTGGCCCAAAAATGTTCAGATCCGTAAAGTTTTCAAATCAACAGAATCCTGCTTGAGAGGTAACGAGGAGATCGCGAGCTAAATTGAACACGTTTCATTGCAATGTCAAAATGTTCAAATTGACGAGATTCTTCTTGCGATCTAAATTGCTTGAGAGGTAAGGAGGAGGTCGCGAGCTAAATAGACCACGTTTCATTGCGATGTAAAAAAATTCAAATTGACGAGTTGTGCTTGCGATTTAAATTGCTTGAGAGGTAAGGAGGAGATCGCGAGCTAAATAGACCACGTTTCATTGCGATGTAAAAAAATTCAAATTGACGAGATTCTGCTTGCGATCTAAATTGCTTTAGAGGTAAGGAGGAGATCGCGAGCTAAATAGACCACGTTTCAATTGCGCTGTAAAAAAAATCAAATTGACGTGATTCTGCTTGCGATCTAAATAGAACACGTTTCATTGCGTCGTAAAATATAGAAATCAATTTTCAATGGAAGAGTTGGTGCTTGCAATCTCAAATTAAGGTTTTCTGCTTGAGATCTAAATTGCTTGAGAGGTAAGGAGGAGATCGCGAGCTAAATAGACCACGTTTAATTGCGATGTAAAACTTTCAAATTGACGAGTTGTGCTTGCGATTTAAATTGCTTGAGAGGTAAGGAGGAGATCGCGAGCTAAATAGACCACCTTTCATTGCAATTTAAAATTTTCAAATTGACGAGATTCTGCTTGCGATCTAAATTGCTTGAGAGGTAAGGAGGAGATCGCGAGCTAAATAGACCACGTTGCATTGCGATGTAAAAAACTTCAAATTGACGAGATTCTGCTTGCGATCTAAATCGAAGACGTTTCATTGCGTCGTAAAATTTACAAATCAATTTTCAATCGATGAGTTTGCAATCTCAAATTAAGGTTTTCTGCTTGAGAGCTTCAATTAAGATTTTTCATTGCGCCGTATTAATTTGAAACGAAGAGATTCGTGGTGGCCAAAAAATGTTCAGATCCGTAACATTTTCAAAACAAGAGAATCCTGCTAGAGAGGTAACGAGGAGATCGCGAGCTAAATAGAACACGTTTCATTGCGATGTGAAAATTTTCCAATTGACGAGATTCTGCTTGCGATCTAAATTGCTTGAGAGGTAAGGAGGAGATCGCGAGCTAAATAGACCACGTTTCATTGCGATGTAAAAATGTTCAAATTGACGAGATTCTGCTTCCGATCTAAATTGCTTTAGAGGTAAGGAGGAGATCGCGAGCTAAATAGACCACGTTTCAATTGCGCTGTAAAAAAAATCAAATTGACGTGATTCTGCTTGCGATCTAAATAGAACACGTTTCATTGCGTCGTAAAATATAGAAATCAATTTTCAATGGAAGAGTTGGTGCTTGCAATCTCAAATTAAGGTTTTCTGCTTGAGATCTTCAATTAAGATTTTTCATTGCGCCGTATTAATTTGAAACGAAGAGATTCGTTGGTGGCCAAAAAATGTTCAGTTCCGTAAAATTTTCAAATCAACAGAATCCTGCTTGAGAGGTAACGAGGAGATCGCGAGCTAAATAGAACACCTTTCATTGCAATGTAAAAAAATTCAAATTGACGAGATTCTGCTTGCGATCTAAATTGCTTGAGAGGTAAGGAGGAGATCGCGAGCTAGATAGACCACGTTTCATTGCGATATAAAAAAATTCAAATTGACGAGATTCTGCTTGCGATCTAAATTGCTTGAGAGGTAAGGAGGATATCGCGAGCTAAATAGACCACGTTTCATTGCGATGTAAAAAAATTCAAATTGACGAGATTCTGCTTGCGATCTAAATTGCTTTAGAGGTAAGGAGGAGATCGCGAGCTAAATAGATCACGTTTCATTGCGATGTAAAAAAAATCAAATTGTGAGATTCTGCCTTGCGATCTAAATTGAAGACGTTTCATTGCGTCGTAAAATATAGAAATCAATTTTCAATGGAAGAGTTGGTGCTTGCAATCCCAAATTAAGGTTTTCTGTTTGAGATCTTCAATTAAGATTTTTCATTGCGCCGTATTAATTTGAAACGAAGAGATTCGTGGTGGCCAAAAAATGTTCAGATCCGTAACATTTTCAAAACAAGAGAATCCTGCTAGAGAGGTAACGAGGAGATCGCGAGCTAAATAGAACACGTTTCATTGCGATGTGAAAATTTTCCAATTGACGAGATTCTGCTTGCGATCTAAATTGCTTGAGAGTAAGGAGGAGATCGCGAGCTAAATAGTCACGTTTCATTGCGATGTAAAAAAAATCAAATTGACGAGTTGTGCTTGCGAATTAAATTGCTTGAGAGGTAAGGAGGAGATCGCGAGCTAAATAGACCACGTTTCATTGCGATGTAAAAATTTTCAAATTGACGAGATTCTGCTTGCGATCTAAATTGCTTTAGAGGTAAGGAGGAGATCGCGAGCTAAATAGACCACGTTTCAATTGCGCTGTAAAAAGTTTCAAATTGACGTGATTCTGCTTGCGATCTAAATAGAACACGTTTCATTGCGTCGTAAAATATAGAAATCAATTTTCAATGGAAGAGTTGGTGCTTGCAATCTCAAATTAAGGTTTTCTGCTTGAGATCTTCAATTAAGATTTTTCATTGCGCCGTATTAATTTGAAACGAAGAGATTCGTGGTCGCCAAAAAATGTTCAGATCCGTAAAATTTTCAAATCAAGAGAATCCTGCTTGAGAGGTAACGAGGAGATCGCGAGCTAAATAGAACACGTTTCATTGCAATGTAAAAATGTTCAAATTGACGAGATTCTGCTTGCGATCTAAATTGCTTGAGAGGTAAGGAGGAGATCGCGAGCTAAATAGACCACCTTTCATTGCAATTTAAAATTTTCAAATTGACGAGATTCTGCTTGCGATCTAAATTGCTTGAGAGGTAAGGAGGAGATCGCGAGCTAAATAGACCACGTTTCATTGCGATGTAAAAACTTTCAAATTGAGGAGATTCTGCTTGCGATCTAAATTGCTTTAGAGGTAAGGAGGAGATCGCGAGCTAAATAGTCCACGTTTCAATTGCGCTGTAAAAAGTTTCAAATTGACGTGATTCTGCTTGCGATCTAAATAGAACACGTTTCATTGCGTCGTAAAATTTACAAATCAATTTTCAATCGATGAGTTTGCAATCTCAAATTAAGGTTTTCTGCTTGAGAGCTTCAATTAAGATTTTTCATTGCGCCGTATTAATTTGAAACGAAGAGATTCGTGGTGGCCAAAAAATGTTCAGATCCGTAACATTTTCAAAACAAGAGAATCCTGCTAGAGAGGTAACGAGGAGATCGCGAGCTAAATAGAACACGTTTCATTGCGATGTGAAAATTTTCCAATTGACGAGATTCTGCTTGCGATCTAAATTGCTTGAGAGGTAAGGAGGAGATCGCGAGCTAAATAGACCACGTTTCATTGCGATGTAAAAATGTTCAAATTGACGAGATTCTGCTTCCGATCTAAATTGCTTTAGAGGTAAGGAGGAGATCGCGAGCTAAATAGACCACGTTTCAATTGCGCTGTAAAAAAAATCAAATTGACGTGATTCTGCTTGCGATCTAAATAGAACACGTTTCATTGCGTCGTAAAATATAGAAATCAATTTTCAATGGAAGAGTTGGTGCTTGCAATCTCAAATTAAGGTTTTCTGCTTGAGATCTTCAATTAAGATTTTTCATTGCGCCGTATTAATTTGAAACGAAGAGATTCGTTGGTGGCCAAAAAATGTTCAGTTCCGTAAAATTTTCAAATCAACAGAATCCTGCTTGAGAGGTAACGAGGAGATCGCGAGCTAAATAGAACACCTTTCATTGCAATGTAAAAAAATTCAAATTGACGAGATTCTGCTTGCGATCTAAATTGCTTGAGAGGTAAGGAGGAGATCGCGAGCTAGATAGACCACGTTTCATTGCGATATAAAAAAATTCAAATTGACGAGATTCTGCTTGCGATCTAAATTGCTTGAGAGGTAAGGAGGATATCGCGAGCTAAATAGACCACGTTTCATTGCGATGTAAAAAAATTCAAATTGACGAGATTCTGCTTGCGATCTAAATTGCTTTAGAGGTAAGGAGGAGATCGCGAGCTAAATAGATCACGTTTCATTGCGATGTAAAAAAAATCAAATTGTGAGATTCTGCCTTGCGATCTAAATTGAAGACGTTTCATTGCGTCGTAAAATATAGAAATCAATTTTCAATGGAAGAGTTGGTGCTTGCAATCTCAAATTAAGGTTTTCTGCTTGAGATCTTCAATTAAGATTTTTCATTGCGCCGTATTAATTTGAAACGAAGAGATTCGTGGTGGCCAAAAAATGTTCAGATCCGTAACATTTTCAAAACAAGAGAATCCTGCTAGAGAGGTAACGAGGAGATCGCGAGCTAAATAGAACACGTGTCATTGCGATGTGAAAATTTTCCAATTGACGAGATTCTGCTTGCGATCTAAATTGCTTGAGAGGTAAGGAGGAGATCGCGAGCTAAATAGACCACGTTTCATTGCGATGTAAAAATGTTCAAATTGACGAGATTCTGCTTCCGATCTAAATTGCTTTAGAGGTAAGGAGGAGATCGCGAGCTAAATAGACCACGTTTCAATTGCGCTGTAAAAAAAATCAAATTGACGTGATTCTGCTTGCGATCTAAATAGAACACGTTTCATTGCGTCGTAAAATATAGAAATCAATTTTCAATGGAAGAGTTGGTGCTTGCAATCTCAAATTAAGGTTTTCTGCTTGAGATCTTCAATTAAGATTTTTCATTGCGCCGTATTAATTTGAAACGAAGAGATTCGTTGGTGGCCAAAAAATGTTCAGTTCCGTAAAATTTTCAAATCAACAGAATCCTGCTTGAGAGGTAACGAGGAGATCGCGAGCTAAATAGAACACCTTTCATTGCAATGTAAAAAAATTCAAATTGACGAGATTCTGCTTGCGATCTAAATTGCTTGAGAGGTAAGGAGGAGATCGCGAGCTAGATAGACCACGTTTCATTGCGATATAAAAAAATTCAAATTGACGAGATTCTGCTTGCGATCTAAATTGCTTGAGAGGTAAGGAGGATATCGCGAGCTAAATAGACCACGTTTCATTGCGATGTAAAAAAATTCAAATTGACGAGATTCTGCTTGCGATCTAAATTGCTTTAGAGGTAAGGAGGAGATCGCGAGCTAAATAGATCACGTTTCATTGCGATGTAAAAAAATCAAATTGTGAGATTCTGCCTTGCGATCTAAATTGAAGACGTTTCATTGCGTCGTAAAATATAGAAATCAATTTTCAATGGAAGAGTTGGTGCTTGCAATCTCAAATTAAGGTTTTCTGCTTGAGATCTTCAATTAAGATTTTTCATTGCGCCGTATTAATTTGAAACGAAGAGATTCGTGGTGGCCAAAAAATGTTCAGATCCGTCAAATTTTCAAATCAAGAGAGTCCTGGAGGAGATCGCGAGCTAAATAGAACACGTTTCATTGCAATGTAAAAATTTTCAAATTGACGAGATTCTGCTTGCGACCTAAATTGCTTGAGAGGTAAGGAGGAGATCGCGAGCTAAATAGACCACGTTTCAATTGCGATGTAAAAAAATTCAAATTGACGAGATTCTGCTTGCGATCTAAAATAGAACACGTTTCATTGCGTCGTAAAATATAGAAATCAATTTTCAATCGAAGAGTTGGTGCTTGCAATCTCAAATTAACGTTTTCTGCTTGAGATTTTCAATTAAGATCTTTCATTGCGCCGTATTAATTTGAAACGGAGAGATTCGTGTTGGCCAAAAAATGTTCAGATCCATAAAATTTTCAAATCAAGAGAATCCTGCTCGAGAGGTAACGAGGAGATCGCGAGCTAAATAGAACACGTTTCATTGCAATGTAAAAAAATTCAAATTGACGAGATTCTGCTTGCGATCTAAATTGCTTGAGCGGTAAGGAGGAGATCGCGAGCTAAATAGACCACGTTTCAATTGCGATGTAAAAAAATTCAAATTGACGAGATTCTGCTTGCGATCTAAATTACTTGAGCGGTAAGGAGGAGATCGCGAGCTAAATAGACCACGTTTCAATTGCGATGTAAAAAAATTCAAATTGACGAGATTCTGCTTGCGATCTAAATAGAACACGTTTCATTGCGTCGTAAAATATAGAAATCAATTTTCAATCGAAGAGTTGGTGCTTGCAATCTCAAATTAAGGTTTTCTGCTTGAGATCTTCAATTAAGATTTTTCATTGCGCCGTATTAATTTGAAACGAAGAGATTCGTGGTGGCCAAAAAATGTTCAGATCCGTAAAATTTTCAAACAAGGGAGTCCTGGAGGAGATCGCGAGCTAATTAGAACACGTTTCATTGCAATGTAAAAAAATTGAAATTGACGAGATTCTGCTTGCGACCTAAATAGCTTGAGCGGTAAGGAGGAGATCGCGAGCTAAATAGACCACGTTTCAAATGCGATGTAAAAAAATTCAAATTGAAGAGATTCTGCTTGCGATCTAAATAGAACACGTTTCCTTGCGTCGTAAAATATAGAAATCAATTTTCAATCGAAGAGTTGGTGCTTGCAATCTCAAATTAAGGTTTTCTGCTAGAGATCTTCAATTAAGATTTTTCATTGCGCTGTATTAATTTGAAACGAAGAGATTCGTGGTCGCCAAAAATTGTTCAGATCCGTAAAATTTTCAAATCAAGAGAATCCTGCTTGAGAGGTAACGAGGAGATCGCGAGCTAAATAGAACACGTTTCATTGCGATGTAAAAAAAATCAAATTTACGAGATTCTGCTTGCGATCTAAATTGCTTGAGCGGTAAGGAGGAGATCGCGAGCTAAATAGACCACGTTTCAATTGCGATGTAAAAAAATTCAAATTGACGAGATTCTGCTTGCGATCTAAATAGAACACGTTTCATTGCGTCGTAAAATATAGAAATCAATTTTCAATCGAAGAGTTGGTGCTTCCAATCTCAAATTAAGGTTTTCTGCTTGAGATCTTCAATTAAGATTTTTCATTGCGCCGTATTAATTTGAAACGAAGAGATTCGTGGTGGCCAAAAAATGTTCATATCAGTAAAATTTTCAAATCAAGAGAGTCCTGGAGGAGATCGCGAGCTAAATAGAACACGTTTCATTGCAATGTAAAAAAAATCAAATTGACGAGATTCTGCTTGCGACCTAAATTGCTTGAGAGGTAAGGAGGAGATCGCGAGCTAGATAGACCACGTTTCATTGCGATATAAAAAAATTCAAATTGACGAGATTCTGCTTGCGATCTAAATTGCTTGAGAGGTAAGGAGGATATCGCGAGCTGAATAGACCACGTTTCATTGCGATGTAAAAAAATTCAAATTGACCAGATTCTGCTTGCGATCTAAATTGCTTTAGAGGTAAGGAGGAGATCGCGAGCTAAATAGATCACGTTTCATTGCGATGTAAAAAAAATCAAATTGTGAGATTCTGCCTTGCGATCTAAATTGAAGACGTTTCATTGCGTCGTAAAATATAGAAATCAATTTTCAATGGAAGAGTTGGTGCTTGCAATCTCAAATTAAGGTTTTCTGCTTGAGATCTTCAATTAAGATTTTTCATTGCGCCGTATTAATTTGAAACGAAGAGATTCGTGGTGGCCAAAAAATGTTCAGATCCGTCAAATTTTCAAATCAAGAGAGTCCTGGAGGAGATCGCGAGCTAAATAGAACACGTTTCATTGCAATGTAAAAAAATTCAAATTGACGAGATTCTGCTTGCGACCTAAATTGCTTGAGAGGTAAGGAGGAGATCGCGAGCTAAATAGACCACGTTTCAAAAGCGATGTAAAAAAATTCAAATTGACGAGATTCTGCTTGCGATCTAAAATAGAACACGTTTCATTGCGTCGTAAAATATAGAAATCAATTTTCAATCGAAGAGTTGGTGCTTGCAATCTCAAATTAACGTTTTCTGCTTGAGATTTTCAATTAAGATCTTTCATTGCGCCGTATTAATTTGAAACGGAGAGATTCGTGTTGGCCAAAAAATGTTCAGATCCATAAAATTTTCAAATCAAGAGAATCCTGCTCGAGAGGTAACGAGGAGATCGCGAGCTAAATAGAACACGTTTCATTGCAATGTAAAAAAAATCAAATTGACGAGATTCTGCTTGCGATCTAAATTGCTTGAGCGGTAAGGAGGAGATCGCGAGCTAAATAGACCACGTTTCAATTGCGATGTAAAAAAATTCAAATTGACGAGATTCTGCTTGCGATCTAAATAGAACACGTTTCATTGCGTCGTAAAATATACAAATCAATTTTCAATCGAAGAGTTGGTGCTTGCAATCTAAAATTAAGGTTTTCTGCTTGAGATCTTCAATTAAGATTTTTCATTGCGCCGTATTAATTTGAAACGAAGAGATTCGTGGTGGGCAAAAAATGTTCAGATCCGTAAAATTTTCAAACAATAGAGTCCTGGAGGAGATCGCGAGCTAAATAGAACACGTTTCATTGCAATGTAAAAAAAATCAAATTGACGGGATTCTGCTTGCGACCTAAATTGCTTGAGAGGTAAGGAGGAGATGGCGAGCTAAATAGACCACGTTTCAATTGCGATGTAAAAAAATTCAAATTGACGAGATTCTGCATGCGATCTAAAATAGAACACGTTTCATTGCGTCGTAAAATATAGAAATCAATTTTCAATCGAAGAGTTGGTGCTTGCAATCTCAAATTAAGGTTTTCTGCTTGAGATCTTCAATTAAGATTTTTCATTGCGCCGTATTAATTTGAAACGGAGAGATTCGTGGTGGCCAAAAAATGTTCAGATCCGTAAAATTTTCAAATCAAGAGAATCCTGCTTGAGAGGTAACGAGGAGATCGCGAGCTAAATAGAACACGTTTCATTGCAATGTGAAAAATTTCAAATTGACGAGATTCTGCTTGCGTTCTAAATTGCTTGAGCGGTAAGGAGGAGATCGCGAGCTAAATAGACCACGTTTCAATTGCGATGTAAAAAATTTCAAATTGACGAGATTCTGCTTGCAATCTAAATAGAACACGTTTCATTGCGTCGTAAAATATAGAAATCAATTTTCAATCGAAGAGTTGGTGCTTGAAATCTCAAATTAAAGTTTTCTGCTTGAGATCTTCAATTAAGATTTTTCATTGCGCCGTATTAATTTGAAACGAAGAGATTCGTGGTGGCCAAAAAATGTTCAGATCCGTAAGATTTTCAAATCAAAAGAATCCTGCTTGAGAGGTAACGAGGAGATCGCGAGCTAAATAGAACACGTTTCATTGCAATGTAAAAAAAATCAAATTCACGAGATTCTGCTTGCGATCTAAATTGCTTGAGAGGTAAGGAGGAGATCGCGAGCTAAATAGACCACGTTTCATTGCGATGTAAAAAAAATCAGATTGACGAGATTCTGCTTACGATCTAAATAGAACACGTTTCATTGCGTCGTAAAATATAGAAATCAATTTTCAATGGAAGAGTTGGTGCTTGCAATCTCAAATTAAGGTTTTCTGCTTGAGATCTTCAATTAATATTTTTCATTGCGCCGTATTAATTTGAAACGAAGAGATTCGTAGTCGCCAAAAAATGTTCAGATCCGTAAAATGTTCAAATCAAGAGAATCCTGCTTGAGAGGTAACGAGGAGATCGCGAGCTAAATAGAACACGTTTCATTGCAATGTAAAAAAAATCAAATTGACGAGATTCTGCTGGCGATCTAAATTGCTTGAGAGGTAAAGAGGAGATCGCGAGCTAAATAGACCACGTTTCATTGCAATGTAAAAAATTTCAAATTGACGAGATTCTGCTTGCGATCTAAATTGCTTGAGCGGTAAGGAGGAGATCGCGAGCTAAATAGACCACGTTTCAATTGCGATGTAAAAAAATTCAAATTGACGAGATTCTGCTTGCGATCTAAATAGAACACGTTTCATTGCGTCGTAAAATATAGAAATCAATTTTCAATCGAAGAGTTGGTGCTTCCAATCTCAAATTAAGGTTTTCTGCTTGAGATCTTCAATTAAGATTTTTCATTGCGCCGTATTAATTTGAAACGAAGAGATTCGTGGTGGCCAAAAAATGTTCAGATCCGTAAAATTTTCAAACAAGGGAGTCCTGGAGGAGATCGCGAGCTAATTAGAACACGTTTCATTGCGTCGTAAAATATAGAAATCAATTTTCAATGGAAGAGTTGGTGCTTGCAATCTCAAATTAAGGTTTTCTGCTTGAGATCTAAATTGCTTGAGAGGTAAGGAGGAGATCGCGAGCTAAATAGACCACGTTTAATTGCGATGTAAAACTTTCAAATTGACGAGTTGTGCTTGCGATTTAAATTGCTTGAGAGGTAAGGAGGAGATCGCGAGCTAAATAGACCACCTTTCATTGCAATTTAAAATTTTCAAATTGACGAGATTCTGCTTGCGATCTAAATTGCTTGAGAGGTAAGGAGGAGATCGCGAGCTAAATAGACCACGTTGCATTGCGATGTAAAAAACTTCAAATTGACGAGATTCTGCTTGCGATCTAAATCGAAGACGTTTCATTGCGTCGTAAAATTTACAAATCAATTTTCAATCGATGAGTTTGCAATCTCAAATTAAGGTTTTCTGCTTGAGAGCTTCAATTAAGATTTTTCATTGCGCCGTATTAATTTGAAACGAAGAGATTCGTGGTGGCCAAAAAATGTTCAGATCCGTAACATTTTCAAAACAAGAGAATCCTGCTAGAGAGGTAACGAGGAGATCGCGAGCTAAATAGAACACGTTTCATTGCGATGTGAAAATTTTCCAATTGACGAGATTCTGCTTGCGATCTAAATTGCTTGAGAGGTAAGGAGGAGATCGCGAGCTAAATAGACCACGTTTCATTGCGATGTAAAAATGTTCAAATTGACGAGATTCTGCTTCCGATCTAAATTGCTTTAGAGGTAAGGAGGAGATCGCGAGCTAAATAGACCACGTTTCAATTGCGCTGTAAAAAAAATCAAATTGACGTGATTCTGCTTGCGATCTAAATAGAACACGTTTCATTGCGTCGTAAAATATAGAAATCAATTTTCAATGGAAGAGTTGGTGCTTGCAATCTCAAATTAAGGTTTTCTGCTTGAGATCTTCAATTAAGATTTTTCATTGCGCCGTATTAATTTGAAACGAAGAGATTCGTTGGTGGCCAAAAAAATGTTCAGTTCCGTAAAATTTTCAAATCAACAGAATCCTGCTTGAGAGGTAACGAGGAGATCGCGAGCTAAATAGAACACCTTTCATTGCAATGTAAAAAAATTCAAATTGACGAGATTCTGCTTGCGATCTAAATTGCTTGAGAGGTAAGGAGGAGATCGCGAGCTAGATAGACCACGTTTTCATTGCGATATAAAAAAATTCAAATTGACGAGATTCTGCTTGCGATCTAAATTGCTTGAGAGGTAAGGAGGATATCGCGAGCTAAATAGACCACGTTTCATTGCGATGTAAAAAAATTCAAATTGACGAGATTCTGCTTGCGATCTAAATTGCTTTAGAGGTAAGGAGGAGATCGCGAGCTAAATAGATCACGTTTCATTGCGATGTAAAAAAAATCAAATTGTGAGATTCTGCCTTGCGATCTAAATTGAAGACGTTTCATTGCGTCGTAAAATATAGAAATCAATTTTCAATGGAAGAGTTGGTGCTTGCAATCCCAAATTAAGGTTTTCTGTTTGAGATCTTCAATTAAGATTTTTCATTGCGCCGTATTAATTTGAAACGAAGAGATTCGTGGTGGCCAAAAAATGTTCAGATCCGTAACATTTTCAAAACAAGAGAATCCTGCTAGAGAGGTAACGAGGAGATCGCGAGCTAAATAGAACACGTTTCATTGCGATGTGAAAATTTTCCAATTGACGAGATTCTGCTTGCGATCTAAATTGCTTGAGAGTAAGGAGGAGATCGCGAGCTAAATAGTCACGTTTCATTGCGATGTAAAAAAAATCAAATTGACGAGTTGTGCTTGCGAATTAAATTGCTTGAGAGGTAAGGAGGAGATCGCGAGCTAAATAGACCACGTTTCATTGCGATGTAAAAATTTTCAAATTGACGAGATTCTGCTTGCGATCTAAATTGCTTTAGAGGTAAGGAGGAGATCGCGAGCTAAATAGACCACGTTTCAATTGCGCTGTAAAAAGTTTCAAATTGACGTGATTCTGCTTGCGATCTAAATAGAACACGTTTCATTGCGTCGTAAAATATAGAAATCAATTTTCAATGGAAGAGTTGGTGCTTGCAATCTCAAATTAAGGTTTTCTGCTTGAGATCTTCAATTAAGATTTTTCATTGCGCCGTATTAATTTGAAACGAAGAGATTCGTGGTCGCCAAAAAATGTTCAGATCCGTAAAATTTTCAAATCAAGAGAATCCTGCTTGAGAGGTAACGAGGAGATCGCGAGCTAAATAGAACACGTTTCATTGCAATGTAAAAATGTTCAAATTGACGAGATTCTGCTTGCGATCTAAATTGCTTGAGAGGTAAGGAGGAGATCGCGAGCTAAATAGACCACCTTTCATTGCAATTTAAAATTTTCAAATTGACGAGATTCTGCTTGCGATCTAAATTGCTTGAGAGGTAAGGAGGAGATCGCGAGCTAAATAGACCACGTTTCATTGCGATGTAAAAACTTTCAAATTGAGGAGATTCTGCTTGCGATCTAAATTGCTTTAGAGGTAAGGAGGAGATCGCGAGCTAAATAGTCCACGTTTCAATTGCGCTGTAAAAAGTTTCAAATTGACGTGATTCTGCTTGCGATCTAAATAGAACACGTTTCATTGCGTCGTAAAATTTACAAATCAATTTTCAATCGATGAGTTTGCAATCTCAAATTAAGGTTTTCTGCTTGAGAGCTTCAATTAAGATTTTTCATTGCGCCGTATTAATTTGAAACGAAGAGATTCGTGGTGGCCAAAAAATGTTCAGATCCGTAACATTTTCAAAACAAGAGAATCCTGCTAGAGAGGTAACGAGGAGATCGCGAGCTAAATAGAACACGTTTCATTGCGATGTGAAAATTTTCCAATTGACGAGATTCTGCTTGCGATCTAAATTGCTTGAGAGGTAAGGAGGAGATCGCGAGCTAAATAGACCACGTTTCATTGCGATGTAAAAATGTTCAAATTGACGAGATTCTGCTTCCGATCTAAATTGCTTTAGAGGTAAGGAGGAGATCGCGAGCTAAATAGACCACGTTTCAATTGCGCTGTAAAAAAAATCAAATTGACGTGATTCTGCTTGCGATCTAAATAGAACACGTTTCATTGCGTCGTAAAATATAGAAATCAATTTTCAATGGAAGAGTTGGTGCTTGCAATCTCAAATTAAGGTTTTCTGCTTGAGATCTTCAATTAAGATTTTTCATTGCGCCGTATTAATTTGAAACGAAGAGATTCGTTGGTGGCCAAAAAATGTTCAGTTCCGTAAAATTTTCAAATCAACAGAATCCTGCTTGAGAGGTAACGAGGAGATCGCGAGCTAAATAGAACACCTTTCATTGCAATGTAAAAAAATTCAAATTGACGAGATTCTGCTTGCGATCTAAATTGCTTGAGAGGTAAGGAGGAGATCGCGAGCTAGATAGACCACGTTTCATTGCGATATAAAAAAATTCAAATTGACGAGATTCTGCTTGCGATCTAAATTGCTTGAGAGGTAAGGAGGATATCGCGAGCTAAATAGACCACGTTTCATTGCGATGTAAAAAAATTCAAATTGACGAGATTCTGCTTGCGATCTAAATTGCTTTAGAGGTAAGGAGGAGATCGCGAGCTAAATAGATCACGTTTCATTGCGATGTAAAAAAAATCAAATTGTGAGATTCTGCCTTGCGATCTAAATTGAAGACGTTTCATTGCGTCGTAAAATATAGAAATCAATTTTCAATGGAAGAGTTGGTGCTTGCAATCTCAAATTAAGGTTTTCTGCTTGAGATCTTCAATTAAGATTTTTCATTGCGCCGTATTAATTTGAAACGAAGAGATTCGTGGTGGCCAAAAAATGTTCAGATCCGTAACATTTTCAAAACAAGAGAATCCTGCTAGAGAGGTAACGAGGAGATCGCGAGCTAAATAGAACACGTGTCATTGCGATGTGAAAATTTTCCAATTGACGAGATTCTGCTTGCGATCTAAATTGCTTGAGAGGTAAGGAGGAGATCGCGAGCTAAATAGACCACGTTTCATTGCGATGTAAAAATGTTCAAATTGACGAGATTCTGCTTCCGATCTAAATTGCTTTAGAGGTAAGGAGGAGATCGCGAGCTAAATAGACCACGTTTCAATTGCGCTGTAAAAAAAATCAAATTGACGTGATTCTGCTTGCGATCTAAATAGAACACGTTTCATTGCGTCGTAAAATATAGAAATCAATTTTCAATGGAAGAGTTGGTGCTTGCAATCTCAAATTAAGGTTTTCTGCTTGAGATCTTCAATTAAGATTTTTCATTGCGCCGTATTAATTTGAAACGAAGAGATTCGTTGGTGGCCAAAAAATGTTCAGTTCCGTAAAATTTTCAAATCAACAGAATCCTGCTTGA